>PVIY010010722.1:0-68368 GCA_004026745.1 Myrmecophaga tridactyla | reverse complement strand
TGAGACACTTTTATAAATTTTATATTTGCAAGTGTTCCCTGTTGATTCTGTTTCTCTAGAGAACCCTAACTAATACACATGGTAACAGCCCAAATGTCCATCATTGGACAAGTGGATAAACAAGCTGTGGTATATACCCACAATGGAATATTATTCAGCTGTAAGACAGAATAAACTCATGACACATGCAACAGCATGAATGAAACTTGAGGATATTATGTTTAGCAAAATAAGCCAGAAAAAAAAGGACAAATCCTGTGTGGTCTCACTAATATGAACTAACTATAATAAGCAACTTCTGAGAGTTAAAACTGATAGCATTGGTTATTAGGAGATAGAAAGAGGGTAGAGATTGGATATTTGATGCTGTATGAGTATAGAGCATTCAACAGATTGGTTGTAAAGTTTCAGAAATGGATAGCACAATACTGTGAGATGGTTGCAGAATATCATAAGTATAATGAACAAAGCTGGATGAGAATATGGTTGAAAGAAGATGGCTAGGGGCATGCATGACACCAAAGAAAAGATAGGGGATAAAAACCAGGATTGTATGACTTAGCAAAACATGGAGTAGACCACGATGGTGATTAAATATACAAACATAAGACTGTTCTTAAATGATGAAGAACAAATGAATGGCACTATTGCAAGGTTTTAAAAATGGGATGGTATATGGAAAAAAATACAATTAATGCAAACTAGGGTCTATGGTTAACAGTAACATTGAAGTGATCTTTCATTAATTGTAACAAAGGCAATATATCAAAGTGAAATGTCAGTAAGAGGAGGGTTATAAGGAAGGCATATGGGATTCTTGCTGTCTCTCTTTTTTTGCTTTCCCTTTCTTCTTTCTTTGTGGAAAATATGGAAATGTTCTCATATAGATTGTGGCATTGGATGTTTAACTATGTAATTATACTGGGAACTATTGATTGTATGCTTATGTATGAATAAAACTGCTTAAAAAATAAACAGAAAGATACAAGTGCTAAAGATGTGGAGAGAGAGATAGACCTATTAACTGTTGGCAGGGAAATAGTAAGGTGCAGCCCCTCTGGAAGGCAATGTTGTGGTTCCACAGGAAGCTAAGTATAGGGTTGCCATATGATTCTGCAACCTCCTTATTAGATATTTATCTGAAAGAACTGAAAGCAGGGACATGAAAACATATTTCCATACTATGGGTTTATGGAGGCACATTATTCATGATTTCCAGGGGATGGAGGAGGCCTAAGGTACATCATTTGATGAACAGAAGGGAGAACTGTGCTATATACATATGACAGAATACTGAGCAGTTGCAGGAAGGAATGAAGTTGTGTGGCATACAACTAGGTGAATGATCCTTGAAGACGTTAGGTTGAGTGAAATAAGCAAGAAACAAAAGGAAAAACATTGCATGGTCTCACTGATATAAGTTAACTATAAAGAGAACACTCTGAGAATTCAATTCCAGAGCATAAGTAATTATGGGATAGAAAGTGGGCAGAGACTGGGCAATCAATGATTAAGGAGTATGAAATGTTCAATAAGGCTCATTGTAAAGGTTCCTAGATTGTAAACTCTTACAGCAGTCACATTTATTCCTGAGTTTTAACTGTTATTTCTAAAATATGATATGCTGTGCTCTTCGTGTATAACCTGGTAGTTTTCTGGAGCTTTGGATATCTGTGTGACACTTGAATCTCAGAGTTAGAGTTTTGCAGCTCTGAAAGTCAACATTATTTCATACAGCGAATGTTAAAGAAACTGAAAAAAAGATCAAACTTCAATTAGAGATATGAATAAAATGTATCCAGTTAGGAATAAGGTAAAGCAGAATACAGAGTAAAGAATGATAGTGTCTGGATTTCAAAAGTTCAGTTTCTGTGTGGGACCAAAGGAAGATATGTCAATTTTTTTCTGAAATCTAAACTTTATATTTAATTTAACTTGCCAGGTCAGTTTATCTAAACAACCTAATTACATGAAACCTAGAATAGGCAATGAGATCTTGTTATTTTTAACAGGTTAAAGTAATACCCTGATATATTTCAGAGTATTTTGGGCAGAAAATAAATAAGTATTTGCAAAGTCCTTTTGAGGGACTGGGGAAAATGTGGAATATTAATCTTCTCCAACTGAGGAATGCCTGATATTCTCTCAAGCAATAGGGACTCCCAGTATAATAAGCCAAGCCCTTGATCCTGAGGCTTGACCTTATGAAGTTTATCTTTGCAATAGCAAAGTTAAGCTTATTCATAACTATGTCTAAGAGTTACTCCCAGAGAACCTCTTTTGTTTCTCAGATATAGCCTCTCTCTTTAAGCCAACCTTTGCAAGTAAACCCACTACCCTGCCCCCTTTTAGGGACATGACTCCAAGAGTATAAGTTTCCCTGGAATCATGGGACATGACTCCCAGGGATGAGCCTGGCCCTGGCATAATAGGATTGAGAATGCCTTCTTGACCAGAAGGGGGAAAAGAAATGGAAGAAAATGAAGTTTCAGTGGCTAAGAGATTTCAAATAGAGTCAATAGGTCATTCTGGAGGCTACTCTTATGTAGGCTTCAGCCAGGTATTGGATATTGCCACAGTATGACAAGCCCAACCTACAGTATTTCCTGAAAACCCTAAAGAATACCCTAGGCTCTAAGTTTCTATAAATGCTTTAACCTAGTAAGTTTAGTTTTTCAAAAACTTATGGCCTCCAAATTGTTTCTAAGCCAGACAAGCCTTGAAACACAGAGGTAACAATCTCTCCAAGAATATCAACGAGTATCATACCTCTACCCTATAAGATCAACACCCCTTTCCAACAAGAAGAAGTTAAAATGGTCAATTCCCAAATATTCCTGAAGATTGAGAGAATAATTAAATGAGAGGAAGGAAGTGCAATGGAAAAATTTGAGTAACAGATGACTATAATTTATTTTTCATTTCTAGTATATTAGAATAGTTAGAAGTACAAACTAGAAATTGTTCAATGTAATTCAGTAGCCCTGATCTTTGATAATGATTATATAGCTACACAAAAACAACAACAACAACAAAAATCAGTTGCCCGTGTTTGTATCGATCTACTTCTGGATGTTTTATTCTGTTTCTCTGATCTCTATATCTATCTCTGGCAATACTACACCATGTTAGTTGACTTATCTTTATTCTATGTCTTTAAATTCTGTAGAATGCAATACTAGTGGAAACTATAAAGTAGTGAGGGTTGGGGGATAAAGGGTATGGGATGTTTGGCATTTTCCTTTTTCTTTTTATTTCTTTTTCTGGAGTAATGCAACTGTTCTAAGATTGATCACGGTGATGAATGCACAACCATGTGATAATACAGTGAACCACTGACTATATACTTTGTATGAATTGTATGGTGTATTAATATATCTCAATAAAATTATATTTGACAAGAAATAATGGGGATAAATTTGAGACCAAATCACAGGAAAAACTGGAATGCACACCAAGGACTTCCTTCTTTGTTTTCTAGTAAACTAAACAGTAAGAAAGAGCCAAGAAAAAAATAAAAAGTTAAATAAGTATTAAATCATCTCCCAGGACTTTCTGTTTTGATGCCCTAAAATGTATAATTCATGTCTTACCATATATTTCTAAGCAATCTATCTCATTCATCATGGAAGAAATACAATCCTTTCCTGAATCAAAATGAACATGTTTCTGTGACTGATGGAAAAGCCATGCAATGGGAGTAGGTAGAATGGACAGAAAGGTGGGTTTTGCTTAATTTTGTTACTTAAAAACAAAATCCAACAAACAAACAAACTAAACACTTATAGAACAAGAAATGAACATTACATATTCCAAGAAAACATTTTAAAGATAGGGTTTTCACCTTCCTCTGTGTGAAAGGGTGCAAGAAAAACATTTTAAGAGTAGGTTTCCACCATTCTCTATGTGAAAATGTGTAAAATACTTAAAACAAACCTTTGGAAGAATAAGAACAGGTGGAAAGGACTCATACTGCAGTTTCAACTAGTTTTTATTACTCCCAAAAGTATAAACATTATGAAGGAAAACAAAGTCCTGGGGAGGACAAGTGAGGATAATCTGAAAGAATCACATCTATTGTATCACCGACATTGAAGACCGTGGAAATATTCAAAGGCAGCACCAAACAACCACACTTCTCCCTGTATGCTCATGCCATGTCTCCTACAAGAGATAGAGAGAGCTTCTGATGTGAACTGAAGCAGGGCTTGTGACAATTTTGATAAATAGAATGTGAAGGAAATGACATTCTGTGACTTTGGAGCTCAAGTATTAAGAAGGCCTAATAGGTTCCACATCCCCTTTCTAGGATCTCTGAGCTGTCATTTAAGATACCAGGCTAACCCTGGAATCAAGAGTCATAATAAAATGGTTGCAGTTTTTTACAGTGGTTTGTTCAGCATCAATAGAAAGTCATAACAATAAAGATGTGGACCTATGAAACAAGATAGAATTTGCATACCTCCAGAATATGGCAACTTCCTATAAGCTAGAAACCTCCCCTTACTATGAAGAAAGGTATTTGTAACGCCCCATATATTTCTCACTGATGGCAGTGAGACAGAAACACAAAAACACGATTGCCAAATAAAATACAGGATTACTGGTTAAGTTTTATTTTGAATTTTAAAAAACTATTTTTAATATAATTATGTTCCATATAATATCTGGGACATACTCATACTAAAAATTCTTTATTGTTTATCTGAAATTCAAATTTAACTAGGCCTCCTGTAACTTTTTTTGGTAAATCTGGCAATCCTACATACAAGGGACTGCTTTATCTTGGTTTTCTTTAGAAAAATAAAGATGCCAAAAGCTTTTGATGTATAAGTGAGGATTAGCTGTTTATGCATAATTATGCTGAAGACAATGTAGATTTATGAAACAGGAATGAAAAATAACAATTGCTACTAACTCATGGGACCATCTCTAAGTGTTGGGAGGAGCAGATTGGGGAAAAATGATGAAGAAGATTGAAGAGTAGAAGGCATGCAGTGAAGTAGAGGTTGGCCCTGGACTGAGTTCTTGAGTCCCACTGTAGGTTCTGACTCGACTACACTGGCCTGCTTTCCCATCTATATTGAAAGACGGGCTGTACTAAGTCCCTTCCCACTCTTACATTCCATGATTCTATGCGCTGATGTTAGAATTCACATAAAAGCCATAAAGTTGAGAAATTTTCTTAGCCTGAAAAATGTGTTTTTACACTGCTAATATTAATTGGCTGGGGATATGTATTTACAAAATTCCTAAAACTACTTCTGAATTAAAAGATTGCTCAGTCCATTTTACTAAATCTTTCCACTAACTGTAATAATATATTACATTAAAAGCTTAGGGTCAAAAAGCTTTTTGCGTCCTTTTATGAGTTAATGATGACCAACGGAAAGTTGGGCATGAGAAAGAACTCCAGCTATTAAGTAATGGAACTGAATGGAAAGCAATGATCTTTGTAAATATCAAAGCCTCCATATTTATGGAAAAAAATATAACTTGTGACTTCACAATTTGCAAGTTGTTTAATAAAATTCTCTCTAATCCAATGATCCTGATGACCTAAAGTTAAAAATGCAGCCTCAGATTTAATTGCGACTGATATTTGCGGCATCCTGAAAAAGAACTGGAAGGGGCAACTGGTAAAGTCTCTGAATTACTAGCTACTTTCTGTAAGCATTTAGATGCTAAACTTAGTTTTTACTGTAATAGAATCAATTTGCCCACACTCTCTAAAAACTTACCTAGTAAGGTCTTGAAAGACATTCATTTAATCCTCACTGCTCTACTAAGTATTACTAAATCCATGTTCTAGGTGGAAAAAAAAAAACATAATCTGAAGTCAGAGAGATGAAACTGATGTCCAAGACCACATAGCTGATGAGGGCAGAGATAGGAACTGAATGTAATTCTGCCTGACATTAAAGCCACACCCTTCTTCTACTTGCCACAAAACCCTTTGGGGTGTGTAAATGTGAAAGTATATATTTACTGTTCATATTTTATGTTCTAAATTAATTTAAACAGCTCAAAAATAAGAAATGAGTATTCCAGCTTCAAATAAATGGTTTGTTTCACCAAGTGTATTTCTATCTCCATGTGTCTCTATTCCCTCACCTGTCTGCGAAGGTCTCTTGTCTTCTTGCACATGTTGTCTATTGCAATATTCAGAGTATTACTCTTTTCCTTTTTTCCAGTCTGCAAGGAAGAAAAAAAGTGACATAAGCAATGGTATCAAATTACTTTTTATCTCTTAGCAATTTGCTTTCTAAGTTTCCTGAAAATAACAGCTTGATAATTCAAGAACAGGTTTCAAAAGTGCCATGATGTTGCATATGATTCATGAGTACTTCACTTAAGACTAAGTAGGATGGTGATTAAAGCACACATTATTTTCTTCTTTAAGCTTCTATAATATTTCTGGTACAGGCTGGATTATAGTCCATGTGGCAGTAAACAGAGCATTATCTCCATGAAACTCTGATCTTCATTCTTAACAAGTCGCCTCTTTACCCACTAAGCACACAATTAGCTTGAAAGCATTAGATGCCCAACTCTCAACTTCTGTGGGAGTTTCTGAAGTCATTTTCATGGTGTATTGTGTAAGTTATGCAGAGCCATATTGGAGGTTTGCTAAATACTAAATAAAACATGCAGTGCAAATTCATACAATTTGCAAAAGTTAACCGCAATTTTAGCTCACACTATTCCAAGAACAAATTGTTTCAAGTAAGAAATGAATGCCATTTTTGGCTCGTCAAGATAATTTGTGCAACACCTTTTCATTCCATAAGCAGTTGTCTCTGAGATAAATTCTTTACCTAAATCTTTAGGATATTAAAGTCACATAGAGAGTCATCTTGGCTGGTGTTTTCTACATATTATTTTTGTGAAAGACAACTGGATTGAATCTAATCATGTATTTTTTCAGTGATAACGAGCATAAAAGATTGAAAAACTCATTATGTGATTCTCTAGGGAAATTGCTGTTATTTAAATTAATAAACTGAAAAGGGCTCTTGAGAAGAGACCTTGAAAATCAGGAAGGCTAGTTTAAGTCACCAATTACTATGGGAATTTACAGCATGGACTCCTTGAAGAAGGATATTGAGACAAGGTGTAGACTATTAGGCAGCAGTGTCAGACCCTGTCTCTAATGACTAAAAGTCATGCATAAATAAATCCATACCCCCAAACAGAAAGATTCCTTAATAAGAAGTTCAGAACCATCCATAATCTATCCTATCCTACCTTTTTAGTCTTATCCCCGGCCACATCTGTTCAAGTGCTATCTTTGACAGTAATATGACTACCTATGTATTTTCTATCTCTTCTCCAAGCTCTTAGATATCATGTATCTTTGACATATCCCCAAACTTTCCCCTGTTGAAATCATACCTGTTCCTCAAGACTTACAAAAAGAATTCCCAAAATGGCCTGCTCAAAATTAAACTTTCACATCTTTTGTTTCAAAACCTGCTTAAAAAGAAATTTTCACCTGTCTTTGTTCCAATAGCATTTTGAGCATTCCCCAGTGTCACTTCTGTGCATGTCTCATCACTGTGTGTGTGTGTGTGTGTGTGTGTGTGTGTGTGTGTGTTTACAGTCTCTATTATGTTAGCATGTTGATGTTGGCAAATATACATGCATTAACATTTCTTTCTCTTCCCTACCTACAGTGACTAACCTACAGGACTTATTGAATGGAGTTAACTAGTTTATAAATGAATAACCTGATACAAAACAAAATTTTATTTATTAGGGACCTAATATGCCAGGAAAGTGCCATACTAGATTATGAAGGAGATTTTAGGATATTGTTTTGAAGGCAGAGCTAAAGTCCTTTATTAGCTGAGATTGGTGGTACTCACCTAAATCTCAGGCAGACAGACTTTCTCAGCAGCAGTGTTCCTGTGTTTAAAGTGGGAAAGATTACCACCATCCTATTTATTGCGAATGTTTAGCATTCCTAGATTCCTGCCTCATAAATGCCAATACCAACTCCAGTCAATGTGACAGCCAAAACACACATATTTTAGATCTCCTACAGAGAGTCACAGTAGCGAACCACTAAGCTCTTTACCACATTTCAGTTTTGAGGAGAGTACAGAATGTGCACATAATGGAGATTTTGCCTAATTACGGAAGAGCATAGAAGAGGAAAAGCAGAGACAGGAGAAACTGAGGTTAGGCAGTTTCAATCAGACAAATAAAATTCTGGATGTCAGAGAGGTAGGAGCAATGGTGACAATTACCCCGATGACAGTTGCGGCTACATTCACAGCTCCTACCCAGCATTCTCCAGGCTAGCAGTGAAGAACTGTGAACTGTCAAATCAGGGCCATATAAGGTGATGCCATAAACAGTTACACTGTGGACTATAAGAAAGTGTCTAATTTTACCTAAAGAACCCTAACTTATTCTCCAGTTTCACACAGTGTCAGCTCTTGGTTGTATCACTTTCTACTTGTTTATGAAAGCAAAAGAGGGCAGGAGTGGGATATACAGAGAGACTGTAAACACATACACACACACACACACACACATACACACACACACACACACACATCAGTAATAATATGGAAGACTCCTGTTGGGTTGGCTGTAAAAGTTCAATAGCTTCTGTGTGTGATTCACCAGAACTACTAAAAGATATCAGCATTCTCAGAGCTAGCAGCAGTGGCATAAAAAACTTTAATAAAGGATGATAGGAGGTGACAGCATGAAGAGATTCAATAAAGACTATAAAGAAGATTTCCTAACATCTACCCACAGCTTAACCTTAGTTTAAAATGTTTCATTGGGTCAAAGATATTTTTTTCTCTAGGTAATAATAAATAGCCTCTATAAAGGAAGTATAAAATCTTCTCTCCTTCCTTTCCTTTCTCACTCCCACCTTTACCTTTCTTCTTTTTAATCTCCAGCTTTTTATTCTGTCCTTACTCTATTTATCCAAATTTATTTGGCTTCAGTCAAGCCATTTTCTGCCTCTTTATTCCTTTTGCATGGCATGAAAATAAATTTAAAAAGGAGAAATAGCCCTGTCCAGCTTAAAAGCCCTCATCCCTTCTGTTTTCAAAGCCTTAACAAATCACCATGCAATGAGCTAAGACTAAAGGTAAATGCTGTGTTTTTGAGGTGAGGGACAAAAAGGGCAGGATAGTAAAACACAACCACAGATAACAGTCAGAACTCGCCTACATCCCAAGTGCTTAGAAGATAGGATGCTTCTCAAAGGAAATTTTAACAGGAGCCACAATTCTCTCAGAACAGCCCTACTAATGGAAAAGGGATCACTTACAGAGGATGCCAAGAGAGGAAGACACAGAAAACATGACACACACATAGAGAAAACTTCTCTTCATTGGCAACTAATTATTTTTATTGATTTTACTGGCTCTTCAACAGTAAACAAAATGCCAGGAAAATATTGACAAGAACAGCCCTAAGCACGAAATCCACTCAATAAACTTCCATTAAAATGATTATTGTAAATTTTCATATTGTAAATTTTGTCTTAATGTAATCTAGGTTTATAGCCATGTGATCTTTTTCCAATGAGACTTTCTATCAATTCTGCCTCATCATTGTTCCCATGTAATTAACCACAGTTAACTACACTCTCTCTCTTGTTTCCCTTAAGCCTACCCACACATTTGGGGAAAAAAAGTCTCTTTATAAGTAAAATAACCCTGAATTACCCTAATTTGAGTATCCCACCTGTTTCTTGTTAGGACCTTGCTAGAAGAAACTTGCAAACAACGTATTGTCCAATACGATAACCCCTGGCTATATGTGGCTATTTAAACGTAAATTAATTAAAATTAAAAAAGCCAGTTCCTCAATTTTAAGTACTCAAGAGCCACATATGTCTCACAGCTATTGTATTGCTCAGCATAGAATAAATGCTTCCATCATTGCAGAAAGTTCTATTGGGTGGTGCTATTCTAAAGCACACATTTATTTGTTTATTAAAATATATAATGAGTGCTTACTTTTATGTAACTCATCTTTCACATGGATGAGGATAAAATGGTGAACAAGAAACAAAAATACCATCCTCAGGATGCTTATAATTGAGTTCTCATCACATCCCTTCTTCACTCTAAAATCTTTTACTCTATTTTCACTGGTAATTTAATTAAAAACAAATTCTAGCTCATGATGCTCAAGGCCTTCATGATCTACTCTCATATTTATTTCCTCATCAGTCATTCATGACATACCTTATTGGGCCCTTTGTGTTCTATTCAACACAACCACAACTCAGGAACTCTGCTGTTTAAAAACTTACTTCTTGTCTCCTATTTTTTTCTGATTTTTTCATGGCGCCTTTGTTGATATCAGCTGCAATTAAGTACTCTCTTTAATACACACTACACTTATTCTTTTTTTATAATACTTGGTTCAATAAACAGTTCAATCTATTCACAATCTAAATATTTATTACCTCCTATATTCCAGGCACATACTAAGGACCAATGTATATTACACATAGTGCCTGCCTTTGATGAGCAAACACTCTAATGGTAGAAACAGACATAAGCACAGTATTTAACAGAAGTACCAGGGTAATGCACAGATCCATCGCAGCAGCATTTCTACTAGGGAAATGTGTGGAGTGAAAATGGAAGGATGCCTGAGGTAACAGTTGAGGACTGAAGGATGTGGAGCAGTCAGCCAGGTGAAGGTGAAAGAGAAGACTCATCTGAGTGGGTGGTAGGCATATCCTAAGCAAAGAAAAAGATCCTTAAATGTTTTTTGTTAGCTTGTATACAAAGTATAAGGGGAAGCTGGATCCGGAGGTCTCACTCAGAAATGAGGACGATCCTATAGGCAAATGGGAGTCACTGAAGTTAAACAGATAAATGACACAGTTTGACCAAAATTTCAAGTATGTCAAAGTGACTGAAGTCTACATAATGGATTTGAGGAGAGTAAGAACAGAGACATGTAGAAGATGTGGATAGTCACAGAAAAAATCCACACAAGAAATGAGAAGCGCTGAAACTATTGCAATGGCAGTTGGATAAAGAAAAACATACAGATATGCGGACTCTAATGTAGTAAATTGGGCAAGATGATGATTGGCAGAAGGGGGGGTGCGGGTAAAGGAAACAGCACAATCCAGGCTGGTTCTGGGTTTCCAGCAGGATTATGGTACTATGAATTGAAATGGTCTTCTCACAAGAATATCAGGTCAATGTAGTATAAGAATTTCAGCTTTGGAACTGTTGAAGAGTTGGTTGTGAGACCTCACTTCACTGGCATGTGTCTACAGTTAATTACTACTTAAATGTATTACCTCATTAGACTAAGATACTTGAGAGGGAGGAATCTCCTACATATATTGTGTTCCTCAAAGTACCTAGCACAGTGCTTTGCATAGTGGAGGCATTCAAAAGGTATTTGTTGAACAAATAAGAAAAGAAAATTCTAAGTCTTAATTTCCATGTTCATAAAATGAAGTTTTGTCCCAAATTATTCTGCTATTCCTAACTTTAAAGTTCTATGAAAGGGTAATGCTCCTTAAAAATAAGACTTATAAAGTAATATGTTACATTGATTGTACAAGTTCTTGCATTAACAGCCATTGCAAATATGCCAGAAGCATTCATTTAAAATACAGACTTGCCAATGGTACAAATAAAAGGAGATATTTGAACTAGGAAGGCCATGATGCTGCACCACCACCACCCCACCAGACCAAAAACAAACAATAAAGTATGAAGCATTAAGGGTCAAGGTGTAAAGTGAATAAATAATTATTTATCTAATTCATAACTAAGTGAAAATGTTATCAGTGCAGAGAGACCTATATGGAATTTAAACAAGGAAATGTTTTTGCTGTTGTTTTGTTGTTTTTGTTTTTGATTTCTAAATGTGTGCCATTTTAGTCAACCTTTTTAAAATGACAGATTTTCCTTTTAGTGGGAAATCTTTATTTCATGGTAAAGATAAAAAATCATGCCCTTCAATTTCGCTCTCTGTAGGAACAGCTTTTAAAAAGACTTTATGCTTAACATATAGCAAAGGCACAGATTCTAGTGCACATTTTTCAGGCATGAAAGATATACAAAAGACAAGCATTAACAAAATGAAATCTCTTCCTCTAGAAAGCAACTGTACTGAATGGCATATCAAGAAAACATCCTCATTAAAAATCTTTCCAAACCATCACCTCTGATGTATAACTAAAATAAACAAATAAAAAATAAACCTGAGATTTGAAATGAGATTTTTAAAAAAGTAACTTTATAAGAATAGAATGATTTAGCTATAGGGAAGTAGATTGAAAACTACAAATTTCTTAACCGTGTGTATTGCTTGGGTAAGGAAGATGCCATGACCAGGTAGCTGCTGGTTGGGTTGGGACTGGGAATCAGCAAGGGGCAACTAACAACTGTCAAATGCCTCCCATGTGCTAACTCAGCTATGTACTATGCTGTGTATATATTACATTGTGTCAAGTAATATTCACAATAATGCTTCAGAATTTGGCATGTGAGGGCACTGAAGCTCATTAAATTTAAATATGCCCCAGGAGGACACAGTAAGTAGTAATGTCAGGTGGAGATGAATCCAAACCTAGGCTTAATTCTCCATACTATAACAACTTTTATGTAAAAAACAAAAATTAATGTTTCTGCTATGTAAATGATATAAACTTGTTTTTAAAAAAATGAACAGAATAGCAGACAAGAGTCTAGAGTCAGACAAAATTGTGTTTGAATCTGGGCTCCACCACTTGATGGCCATATGCCCTTGGACAATTAATCTCTCATAGTCTTAGTTTCCTTAAATAATAAAAAGAGATAATATAGCATCTATATTATAGGGTTATTACATGGAGAAATGTGAAAAAGATATACAAGGACTGGTAAATATAAGTAATCAAGAAGTGTTAGCAATTAGCATTATACTCATCATTAGTATCATCATTATTACTAACACTTGCATTTCCTGAACTACATCAGCTGGTTGATTTTCTTGGGTTTGCAGTACATAAAAATAAAAATGCTTTACTTGTGATAGTATTCACCTGCTTTGAATCCTTTGGCCTGAAATGCCCTCGTGTTCTAGTTTGCAAGCTGCCAGAATGCAATATACCAGAAACGGAACAGCTTTCTAAAAAGGGGATTTATTAAGTTGCAAGTTTACAAGTTCTAAGGCCATGAAAATGTTCAAATTAAAGCAAGGCTATAGAAATGTCCAATCTCAGGCATCCAGAGAAAGATACCTTGGTTCAAGAAGGCCGATGATGTTCAGGGTTTCTTTCTCAACTGGAAAGGCACATGACAAGCATGGGACAACTGTTAGCTTTCTCTCCAGGTTTCTTGTTTCATGAAGCTCCCCGGGGGGCTTTTTCCTTCTTCATCTCCAAAGATCTCTGGCCGTGTGGGCTCTAAAGCTTTTTCCAAAACAGTTCCCTCTAAAAGGGCAACCCCACCTTGAATGGGTGGAGACACATCTCCATGGAAGCCACCTAGTCAAAAGTTACTACCCACTACTGGGTGGGTCACATCTCCATGGCTAATCAAAAAGCTTCCACCCAGCGATAATGAATGAGGATTAAAGAACTTGTCTTTTCTGGGGCACACAACAAATTCAAACCAGTGTATCTCATCTCTTCTCTTTGAAAAGGAAGATTCTTAACTCATAATTTGAGGTTCAGCTCAAGTGCCTCATCCCCTCTATCTTCTTTTCTGACTCTCCTCAACCCCATAATAAAAAATAAAAAGTGCCACCACTCTCATTTGTGTTTCCACTGATCTACAAATTTAAATTGTACCATCTGTGAAACTCTTTGCCATTTTTTATATGCAAACTACCTCATCTTTTTATTTCTTTTTTTTTTTTTTTTGGAGGGGGTTGGTACATGGTCCGGGAATTGAACCCCGGGTCTCCCACATGGAAGCGAGCATTCTACCACTGAACTACCTATGCGCCCACTACCTCATCTTTTACCTGTGAAATCAGAACTGTGAATCTTAATATTCACTGTCAAATAATGACAGTAGATGAAATGAATAAATGGAAATGTGTTTAACCATACTTTCAGTAATAGCAATTAATATTCAAACTGTTTTAGTAATAAATATATATTTTTAATTTAATAAAAATAATTAACATTCATCCTTTAGCTGTCAGATATCCCATTCAATCAGTGTTTTTATTCAAAGGTCAGTATCATTATTCCCTAAAAATAAAAAAGTACAACATAAACTTACAATGTGGATGTAATCTAATTTGTAGATCAGAAAAAGCAGATTCTGCTATCAGCTCCCTGGGTGACCTTAACTAAGTCGAATCATGTTTCTTGTCTGTAGACTCCACATCTATAAACGGAGGCCACTGGCTCAATAAATGATCTCTAGAAAACCTCCCAGCTCTAGTTCTAACATTGTGTGATACTAGAGTTCTATGTTAACACATAGTCTATTAAGTGTCTAGTCAAGAACTAAGAACAAACACAATACCGTAGTCTGTTTCAAGTGTTCTCAACCAAAGATACCAATGCCAGACCTCAGGATTTCAACTGATACGCACCAAACATGAAAGAAATATCCATGGGTTTGCACAGCAATAAAAATCAATTGTTTAACTGGTGATGTTATTCGCCTGCTTTGACTCCCAGAAATTGATATAAATTATGACCTATTTTAAAGACATGACCATGGAAAATTAGCCATGCTATACACAAGTGTGGATGCAAAAGCCTATCCAGGTGGCTGACAGTAACTTTGAATGATCAAGAGTAACCTGACACTTTGATTCCTGAAATCACTGGTTCTTTCACTGTTTTCACCTCAAGCTACTGTATTATGGAAAATTTGCATCTAGCTCTGCCTCCCACTTTTGCCCTCTTTTGGCTACAGTTATGTGTCCTATGTTCAAGCCCAGCAAACTCTGGAACTGACATGGTTCTTAATCAGGGGAAATCTAAGGCAATGGAGTTTATTAATTTCAGTCATTCAGCCTTAAGCTAAACTTGCTGCTACTATTGCTCTAATGGGCTTCACATCTTGCCAGCTCCTAGGTCAGTGACTATTCCTATAAATGATGACATGGTTACTATCAAATGAAGAGAATATGCTAAAAATGGAAAGTTTTGCTTAGGTTTGGGGCAAGAGCCAAAGATACTATATACACTAATAATTCCTAAGTACCTGTCAAAAACTTGTGCTGTGGGCGGCTGCCGTGGCTCAGTGGGCAGAGCTCCAACCTGCCATACTGGAGGTCTGGAGTTCGATCCCTGGTGCCTCCTGCCCATATACAAATTAAAAAAAAAAAAAAAAAAAAAAAACTTGTGCTGTAAAAAAATGTAAAAACAGGGGTAATTGAGAGAATTATTCAACCAAGGGATATCTTTTAATCTGAAAGTATTTTCAATGTTTAATAGTAAAGTTTTGTCCATTCTTTAGTAAAATGATAGCTTTA
Organism: Myrmecophaga tridactyla; assembly: GCA_004026745.1. NCBI lineage: Eukaryota > Metazoa > Chordata > Mammalia > Pilosa > Myrmecophagidae > Myrmecophaga > Myrmecophaga tridactyla. The sequence goes on along the minus strand of PVIY010010722.1, from coordinate 52,930 downwards.
TTTAGTGGTAATTTATCTTTTCATTTGACACAACAAAATAATTGGAAACTAATATTTTTAGTGTTCTCTTTGTTGTTTCTAACAGTTTGAATAAATACATAACTTGGGAATCAATGGTTTAAAATAATGAAGCAAGAAATATGCCTGCTCTTGAAATCAAAGTGTCTAAATCAGCTGTGATTTTATATGTCAACTTGTCTAGGTAATGGTGTCCAATTGTTTAGTCAAATGCTAGTCTAGATGTTGATGTGAAGATATTCTATATATTAACATCTACAATTAGCTGACTTTAAGTAAGGTTTCTCAATGAAGAATGAATTCTGCCTCAGGACTATCACATAGAAATCCTGCCTGGCTTTCCAGACTGCCAGCCTGCCCTACAGATTTCAGACTGGCCAGCCCTCACAATCACGTGAGCCAATTCCTTAAAATAAATTTCTGAATACGTGCACACAATCACACACATACAGATATCCTACAGTTTCGGTTTCTCTGGAAAACCCTGACTGAAACATCAGCCAGTTATGTTGTTAGCATATAAACAAAGCTGAAAATAACTTCCATTCTTCTGATACTGGACTTGTTTTCTCAGCCTGTTTATGATATATCAATTTTGTTGCATTTAAAATGACATTTATGTTAAACTTCTGTTAAAAATTGATGCGATAGTAGAATCTGATAAGTATGCTTCAAATCTTAGTTCTAAGACTTATTTACAAGATAACCGTGTGCCACTTATTTAAGCTAACTTCAGGGCTCTCATCTAGAGGACGGGAGTGACAATAACAGCTTAATGGGATTGTTGTGAGAATTAAATGAGATATTGTAAATAAAGTTGATAACAAATATTTAACAAATTATATTTATTATTAACAGTAAAAATAATTGTAAGATCCTTGCAGGTAGAGAGCATAACTATTTTATTCACAGCTACGTCCCCAGCAGTGCACGGTCTTAAAAGTTGCTCATGATTTATTGATTTAATTCAATTTTTTTAAAGATTGAACAGATAAAAGAATGAATGAATATATGAAACATGATATAATTGTTGGAGATTGAATCATGTCCCCTGCAAAAGACATATTCAAGTTTTAATCCTTGTTCCTTGCAGCCCAATTGCAAAAGAGACCATTGCAGATATTATTAGTTATTATCATTTGTAAATGAGATAGGTTCTTCAAAGATCCTATTTAGATGAGGCCAAATCGAATCATGGTGGGCATTAATCCATGTGACTGGAATCCTTATAAAGCAGAGGAAATTCATATTCAGTCAGTCAAAGAAAGCCACAGGAGGAGAAACCAGAAGCAAAATTCCAGAAGTCAGCAGAAATCAGAGGGGCAGACACAAGGAGAGAGAGATCGCCAAGCAGCAGAGGCAGAGAAGCAAGCCAAGGAACCCCAAGCATTATGGCGAGCTAGCATTAGAATACTAGACTCCAGGTGAAAGGAAACCCTACCAATACCTTGATGTTGGATTTCTTGCCAACAAAATTGTGAGATGATAAAATCTTGTTGCTTAAGTCAATGGGTTATGTGGAATTTGTCATACCAGCCTTGGCAAACTAAGATGATATGTACTTGAGAAGAGTTTACTTATAGTTATCAGAAAGACTGTAGAGATTTTACACAGGATATTAGGCCCTTGAATATAGTATAATCTTCAAGACAGCCAATGTAAACAAAGTATAGATATGTAGGCCAAAGTTCATGAATCCTCTAATTTCACTTAATGGTTAAATTGTATATTATATCTTTACTGACACTTCAATTTCTAAAATTATTTTATTAAGCCATCAGAGACACTTAGCACATTTCAGAAAAAAATTTAGCTCATTCTAGAAATCCTTTTGATCTTGTGGTGCCTGACCCAGCAGCTAACAGAGCAGAAAGCCTACCCTGAAGAAAATAGCTACAATGTTAATATCAGAGCATCTGTAACAAAGTGAAAGAAGGCAGTATTTTATGTTGTCAATTATGCTGAGCTATTATAAAAACAGATTTTTATATGATATTCAAAATTGCTGCCAGAGGCTAATAAGCAATGATATGGCCTTACACACATAGGCCAAATAAATTATTTTCCATCTCTCCAATAGAACTGTTCTTCTCTAGCAATTTTTCTATCAATGCAGTGGGAGGTAAAGAATTAGAACCACTGACCCTGTTAAAACTTCACCTTCTGAGATTCCTCCAGATTCTCAGTCTGATTTCCACTCATTTTGTTTCCTAAGCCTGGTTTTCATAGTTTAATAATTCTCAGTATATCAAACTTAGCCAACAGTAGGCTTTATGGAGTTGAAATTATAGACCATCTAACAAAGCATTTTCATAGTCTACACATACAAAGTCTAGGGTGGATAGATTTCCACCACTATAGTTATTGCCTTCATTTTACCATCATTTACAACTGTAATCTGTCTTACAGACCTGTCTATTTTTAACACTATAAAATAAGAGTAGATTTGCTCTTTACTGATTAAAACAACTAATTTCTAACAATGCTGTTCTAATTTAGCATTCTCAAGACTCATGACTCAGAGTTTCAGATTCTGCCATGTGGAGAAAAGTTAAATAAAGATAGGCTCCACTTTAAAGAAATTGGCAAATGAATTTTTTGCCTTCAAAATAAATTAGTAGGTTAATTTTCCTTACAATAGGATGCATAAATATATTTTCCTTTACAGCAAGTGCTCTTAGCCTATTGGAAGTATGATTGTTATAAAACTTGATTTGTGCATACATTTTTTTAAGAAGGAAAATACCCTCATAAACTTATGTGCCGTCAGAATAAACTAATGATGCATCTGGTTTAACTTGAGAGACATCAATGTCTCTTGTTCAAAAATATCCTCTCCTCTTCTTCCCCCATTTCCCCAATATTTGAAATCTCCAATTCCTCCTTAAGTTAAATTTTTAGTTTTAATTAAAGTTTTCAGACTGAGGTGCCATATACCAAAGTTACGATTTTCAAAAGAAATAATCAAAAGCCAGTTACATGACTCTAAAATCTCACATTTATAATGAAGGCATGATGATCCAAGTATTGGACACTGGGGAAGAGTTTTTGGAGAGGATTTCTTTGGAGAAAACTGACCTGTCATTTCCATCCTCCTCGCTAATGCTCTACCCCTGTAAACCTAGTAAAAGAGATTTCAGTAGAACCATTCAAAGAAATTATGTGCTTCTGGCCACTGAGTTTTGTGGATAAGTGTAAAATCTCTCTTGAGAAGTCAAAAGGGTGAGACATGGCTAGCTAAAGTTGCTGATGAATAAGCAGAAGAAAGGTGACCAAACTCCAGGGTTTAAACATTTTCCACGAGCCAGATATGAGTCTCATACAAAAAGAGAGCCAGCCTGAAATCATTTTGGTTTTTGTCTTTACAGTATTGTCTGAGGCAATAAATAGAGCTAAACTGAGAAGAGTTATAGAAACTGCTAGATATCTAGGATAAGCAGTGGGCTGCAGGAGAAGGCATTCCTCATACTAAGTGAATTGGGTATGTGAGGTGGAACCCAAGGAACCGGCTATCTCACCTGCACGATCGTTTCCATTCGTCCCTCCAGAGCCAGTCTCCACCCATTTCCATCGTGCTGTCTGTCCCCACCCCAGACCTCAGAAAAATTTTCCCTTGTTCCCTGATTTCAGCTGGGTCTGGACAATGTAAGGCCCAGGAGGGTGTGAAGAGAGTGAGGTCAGGGTATATATTTTTTGGCTGTTACTCTGGAGTTGTTACAAGTTGACTGTGTCCTTCTACTGAAGACCACAGCTAGCACCTGTCAGGCTGCCCTTTTAATCCAGCTACTGCTAGATTTTATGAACCACTCCTTCCGTCATTCCTTCAAGCCTAAGTGTGATCTGAATGCAAGAGCCCAGGATTTTGCATTATTTTCTTTTACGTCCTTCCCCCAATTCTTGCCCAACACTATATAAATAGTATGTGGAATACATTTTCTCAAATTAACAGCTTGCTGTACCATGTTTTTTTTTTCTTGGGGCCTTAACTGATGCAGCAAATCCAAGAGAAAAGTCAGTTTTCAATGACCAAAGCGTTAGCAAAAACTTTCATGCCCCCCTGCTCTCTGTTCTCTTCTTGCTCCACCCCTGAAAAAGGCAGAAAGAGAGAAAAAAAAGTCACATTCTCTTTCCCAACTGCAGTTTTTATCTGCAAAATATCTGAACTGTTTGAAATTAGGGCTCAATTTAAATCAAGATACATTAGCTTAATTACTGACTAGAAGACAGGAAGTGAGACAGAAGACCCAGAATAACTAGAAAGTGTTGGGATTGCCTGAATTTTCATGCAGGTTAAGGAAAGAACTTACCCTACTTTATATAATTAAAGGGACAATGAGATATAAAAATGAAATTGTTTTATGTTGCCTGTTTTTTGAATATCTTAGTTATATTAGTTTTAAATTCCAAAAGCTGCCTTGGGAGCATCACGCGTTAGCTATGTTTTATTGGGAAAGGATGGTAGGAGAAAGGGGATTTCTTAACAAATAAAATTCTGACCACTCTTAGAGGGCAGTGTGATCATAGTGTTGCAGCCAGTCAAGTGGAAAGAAAGCATCAAAAGGAAGAAGATATAAGGTCATTGGGTGAGCCTTAAGAGTGTTCTCCCAGACTCACCTTGCACATAACTAATAATAGAATGACGCAGATTTAAATTCACAGTGGAACTTCAAAGAAACTAATTTTCTATTCAAAGTGATATACTAAAGAAAAATTCCAAATGTATTTTCCTGAGTTTCTTCATTCCTTCAGAATACTTATTCAGAGAAAAGAGCTCTACTTAGGGGATCAGAAGAGAGGGTTGAAGCCCCATCATTTCTACTCACTCTGTGTATGAACTTTGGTAAATCTCAGTCTCCACTTGTCTCAGTTTCCTCTTCTGTAAAGTGGGAGAAAAAAAGCAACCTCTTGGGCAGCCACAGTGGCTCAGCAGGCAGAGTTCTCACCTGCCATGCCAGAGACCCAGGTTTGATTACTGGTGGCTGCCCATGCAAAAAAAAATAAAAGGGGGGGGGTCCCCTTCTCAATCTAGAATCCAATTAAACATTACTATTGAAGATGCTTATTTTCTCCTAGTAGAGGAGAGTATTTTGTATTTCACTCCATAAAAGGAAACAGTATTGGAGGAATTCTTTTGATTCCTTGGCTCTCCAGGAAGAGTAGTTCATCTTTTGAGGCTGGACAGAATGTGGGGAGAACTCATTTACAGCCTGTCTCCTGTGGGTTTGTCTCACTTTTTTTCTCTCTCCAGGGCAGAAGGCTAGTTCTCAGGGTTGTGGTAAGCTGTTTTTAACTTAGGGAAGGTGTGGAAAGCCCTTCTTTGACCAAGCTCAGCTCCCTTATCTAGTTTCGTTTTTTTCTAATTCCTCAATTCAGGCCTCTAGAGGGGTGTAGTACTTGAGTTCAGGTGTCAACTTGGCCAGGTGGTGGTGCTCAGTTGTTCTCTTGCTAGTGGACTTAAGTAATCAGCAAGTGAAATCATCAATGGCTGATTACATCTGCAGTCAACTAAGGGGCGTGCCTTCCACAACGAATGGCATTTAATTAGCTGGAGGCTTAAAAGAGAGAGGTCGGAAGAGAGATCAGCAGTTCAGACCCAGATATTTGGAGACGCGGAAAGCTCCTAGAAGCAGGGAAAGAGGACTAGCAAAAGTCGCTGTGTGCTTTGCAATGTGACAGAGAAACCCAGATTAAAGTTAGCTGCCTTTTCTTCAAGGAACTGTAAATTTGTAACTAAATAAATCCCCCTTATGAAAGTCAGTAGAAATCTGGTGTTTTGCACTCCAGCAGCCTTAGCAAACTAAAACAAGGAGTGAAGGGGCAAGTGACACTCAAAAAGGCTAAAAGTGTGTAGGCAGTAGTGGCAAAAAATATTTTCATTTTAAGTCCAATCAACAAGATTTAAAATGAAAAATCATTTGGGCTATGGCATGTCTAATTGATGCGTGTACCACCACATCCTTCCAGAAATGCAGATTTAGTGAGTGCTGCTTCTACACACAATATGCAGAGAGTGCTAAAGTCGCTCAGTAAGCTTTAATTAACACTACCAGAGTTTGGAGAACACCCAGGTAACTGAAAAGCAAAACTAAATACTGTCTTTTCAACAGAGAAACTATAAAATAACCATTTGAAATGTGCTTAAGCTTATGAATGTAAAGCAGTTACTGCCACTATCGTACTGTCACATCAGGAGATTTATACATTGCTCTTCATCGTAGGTTTACAAGGTAAACTAGGAAACATCTACACTTCATTATTATTTAGCAATGAACAAAACTTAGTAAATTTTATTTAATTAACCATGCTATCTGGTTTGACTAAGGGGGAATCTTAAATGCTGGGTTTTGTTTTAATGACCTCCCCCTTTTCCCAAGGGTCAACTTTTCTCTTCAGTGAGACTACAACTAGCCTACTCACCAGAAAAGAAGACTATCTGGGAGTCATAAACAAAGCCTCTTGGAGACAGGGTGATTTGGACATAGGGCTATATATCAGTTCGAGACGTCAAAGAAGACTGATAAAGAAGCACAAAACTCCTGAAGAAGCACAGCCGAGTTGCAGGAGATTGCAGTGATGATAATCACCAGAACGAACCATAAATTCTAGATTCAGAATTAGTAATGGCCTGTAAACATCAAATAATGGGGGTCTAAATTGAAAATGAAACTATCTGTTGGCTGTAATATTTCTTGCACTGTAGCTTAGAGAGCCAGTAACATTAGAGACAGGCATGAACCTTTACAATATCTGCTGTTAGAGAGCTAAGGATATTAACTCCTCCTTCATTCAACCTGAGGGAAACAGAACCAAATGAACCAGCTAGAAATCATGTGGCATAAAATACAGATTTAACAGTATGCAGCAAAAACAGTACGGGTTAAAACACACACACAGACACAGAAACACATGTACTGTATTTGAAGGACTACACTAACAATCACAAAAGTATGGGCCCAAATAATTTATGTGGGACACTCTTACAAACTCAACTATATAAATATAAAAACAAAACTTGACTTTCTTGCATCTGATTTAGGGGAATATCAGTTAAATTAGTGTGAAACTAGATTGCAAAACCAGTTTAAAGGCATATAAGTGTGTGGATCCAGGATAACTGTGGATAGGTACAACTGAAGTTGGCTACGACTTGAAGGATTTTAGAACTTTATTAAATAGGTAAAATCATGTGTAATAGCCACATATTTTAGTTTAGTGGGATCATTTTAAGTCACAAATTCCAAGAATGTGAAAAATTAGTTTTTCTTCTATTTTATAAATAAAACATATTTTTGCTCTATTTATATACTTGTTAGACCTTTGTTCTTATGAAAAGAAATGAAATCCAAGAATTATAGAAGGAATTAAATTCACCATGGGTTTACTATTATTCCTGCTAAATCAATGTAAACATACACTCATTTAAACATCTTAATCTTTATAGTGAATTATGGAAGAACAGAAGATACTAATTCTTGTGTGTTCTTGATACTGTAGCTAAGCGGAATACAGTCCATATTAGTATAGCCTAATATTGTGCATGAAGCAGAACAGTAAAGGTGAGTGAGAGGGACTGAGATAATGTTCAACATTTTTGACAAGTAATTCATGGTCACAAGCACTCCAGTTTGGAGCAGGGGCACTTAGGGACTAGAGGCAACAAGGTAGGAGCTATTGTCTATCAGTATGAAAGTGTCTCTGAATTTGAATAATTAGGACTTAGGTAGGGGCAGGATTCTGCATATTAGCTCTGCAGTGCTCTTCCTATGCCACTGCTGCTGGAAAGGTGAAGGGGAAAATGCTAAACTTGATCCACAGCATCTATACAGCATTACTGCCTCAACTGAGAGGTATCTCTATCCAAAAGAATGTTTCCTATTCCAACTCACATGGCCCTAATGGCCCAAATGCTCAAGTTAAAGAAAGAGAACTAACAGAAAAAAATACTATCTCTAAGTTAACAAGTAAAGCCATAATCAGAGAGAAGCAAAGGCTAAATAATACCAAAAATATATACATTAATAAAATTAAAGGTTAACAGTTTACTAATAATGTACCAAGCACTGGACAGTATTTTACAGATATTATTTTATTAATTATCCCAACAGCTCTGTTAATTAATTACTGTCTCCATTTTAGAGAGGAGCAAACTGAGACTCAAAAGATATGGAATGTGTTCATCATCATGAAGCTAGTAAAGTTGGGGGGGGGGGGCCTAAGAACATGTGTCTGACTCCTGAGGCTTTAATTACTATGTTACATTGTTCCTATATAGAAACAGTTGCTAAAACCTTAGTTCTAAAAAATGTACTTTAAGTAATTAGATTATCAGAAATTAACTGAGAAGAATACATATACAAAAAGCAATGTCACAGCAAAGAAAATGTGGGACAAGAGCAGTGTGGTACATGAAAGAAGACCATCAAGGCAATAGAATTAGAGGGAAAATCTGGTCCAGAACTTACTTTAAAACTCTTTGTATTCTTGGTATAGAATTCCTGGAACTTGAGTTTTATATAAGAGAAACACTTGAGAGTTTATATATTTTGTGGTACACCAAAATTAATGCATAGTAAAAGGTATATTGTTCTCATCCAGGGTGCAAGATTGATCATTCTACTCAAATAATATTGCCTTAATAGAACTTGAATCAAAGAAAATCTTCTTGTCTAAAACCAAACACATGACCTTCCTACACAAACTTGGATCTCTTCACCCCATCTATGAAAGGCCACACACTGGAGAAATCCAGAAGATACCTGAACTCATCCTTCTTACTCTAAACATCACTTTTATTTATGCTGTTGGAATCCAATTATTTTTATCTTTATCTCCACCCCTACCTTAACCCTTTAACTACTATACTATTGTCATGGTCCTCTAACTCATCTACCTGTAACTTATCATCCTCCTCTTCTCCTAACCAATACATTCTCCACTCCACTGCCAGTGTGACCTTAAAAAAAATTGATCATGACACATCTTCCTCTTTTAAGCCTGTCAATGGTTTCCATGTGAAGGATTTTAAATGGAGGCTCAAGTCCTTAACACATCCAAGAAGCTCTAGCATCATTTCAGGCCACCTCTTTTCTCTACGATTTGATTTTCAACCATTAAGCCTTTGCAGATACTTGAACATGCATTCTCTTGCCCTTCACAAGGTTCTGCTCATGCTGATTCCTCAACTCAGAATTCTCTTCCCAGTCCCCACCTTCTGTATTCTTATCTGGTAATTTTTGATTCATTCTTCAGATCTGAAATCCAATACCATTTCTGCCAGGAAGCTTTCTTCAACTCACAGAACATTCAAATGCTAATTGTAGCTTAAATTATATATTCATTTTGGTGAGTATTCATTGATTAATATATGCCTCCCTTAATAATTAGACTGGAAAAGTCAGGAGGGTAAAGCACTTCAAGATTTTGTTTATTGCTCACCCCTCAGCACCAAGCACATACCTAAATCTTATAAGCCTCAATAATTATGTTTTGAATAACTTAATGAATTACTTAACTACTTTTATAAGAATACCAAATATTTTTAGAAGATGGGATTAGATGGACCTTCTTACTCTTGCCAGAGTAAGCAGTAGCTTATGAAAAAGTACTTACTAAAACGTATATCTTTACAGATGGGCTACTTATTACACTCACTGATTGTAAACCCTGGTATATGTTTAACTTGTATAACTTCTAAAGATATAAGGTTTCACAGGGAAGATAATACATGTGAGAGAGTAGCAATAAAATTATAGAACTGTTTTGTAAAATAATTACAAAAAACTGGTACAATTGCATTCACATATTATACATAGTGAGGATGAATTTACTTCTAGATTTTTTTCACCAGTTATATGTATAGCCTTAATATGCCACATGCTGATTTAAAATAGCTTACTTTCAAAAACTTTAGCTTGTAAAGGAGTTTTTTTTTCTGAAAGTGGGTAATCTACAATTGGTCTGATTTGAAGTTTAACAAAGTACTTGAAATCAACAATTGTTAATAACGGCTATTGTCATGATGTCTATTAATATTCTTGATATTTTATTACTTAATTATTTTTACTTATGACTCAGAATAAATAATTCAGATAAAGTATAATTTTAAATTTTAAGTATTCTAGAACAGTGTTTCTTAAACTTCAGTATGCATAAGAGTCTCCTCATAATTAAAATGTAGATTCCGGTTCTCTAAGTCTGGAATAAGGCCCGAAATTCTGTATTACTGACAAGTTTCCAGGTGATACTGATACATCATATCCATTGACCTCACTTTGATTAGCAAAGACATGGCATAAATGGAATTTTCCTATCTAAAGGCCACACTGTTCAGATACCCAGCATTTTCTGTTATTTATTTTCTTTTTGCCTTGAATTTTGGCACAAGAACATATATAATCCACTTAATATTAGGAATGCCAAAAAATCAAAACTCAATTACCACTTGGCAAGTAAGCAACCTTCCTGTTTTTAAAATATCAAAACCTATCCTGTAGTAGTAGCTGTAATATTATGCAAAATCATAGAAGACATTAACAGGAATAATTAAGATATCCTAGAACAAACTTTTAAGGATTGCCTAGTCATTCATGTCTGGGCAGGAGTTTGCCTAAAAGCCATTCTATGTAGGTGATTATCTTTTCTAGAAATTCACAGGAGTGTGGAAGGTAAAAAGAAATAGATTGTTTTTAAGTGTTGAAAAGGACCATGGCTTTTCGTTGGCCAATTAAATATGGGAGACAAAAGAGTCTTAGTAATATTAATACAGAAATCACTTCATTTCATGAATTTGGGAACTGAGGCATAAGCTCACCAAAATTTAACAGCTGGTTAATGACAGAACTAAAGGAGAGGTCTTACCACCTTCCAGTGCTGGCTGCCAAATGATAATCCAATGGCACAGTCTTTTATAACCTGAAATTCCTACCAAGAAGTTGGCTTACAGGGATTTTTAGCTTAAAATAAACTTGCTCAAATGACTACTTAACTATCCAGTATCTATTATATCCAGGAACTTCACTATGTTTTGTATATATATTTTATCTAGTTTACTAGCAACTTTTTAAGGTTGAGTAATATTATTTACATTTTAGAAGAGGAAATAGAGTCAGATGCATTACAATTTTTTCTTCAGTGTTTGAATTCATATTTTTTATGATATACTATATACTAAATATTTTAAATGTTTAACAGTATTTTTAAAAATTTTATTGTAACATCCTTTAATCCTGAGCTGTTATTTAGATGCCTATTAAATAGGTACATGACATCAGCTCTTTGATATGTCAGTACAGTAATATTTCTGCCACTACATAAAAAATACTTCTATTTATTCCCTTATTGGGCTCACATTCCTGACCTTTCCCCTACTGGAGTTATATCAGGCTTGGTTTCTCTCATAAGAGATTAGTCACAAAGACAGTAATACATAGCAAATTTGGAATTTTGACTCATTGAAGATCAAACTATCCCACTCACCTTCTGCCAAGGCTTCTATTTAATTGCAAGCTTGTACATTTTAACATTGAGCATTTAAGATCAAATTACCTGTCCAGAAAAAAGAACTTGAAAAAAAAAACCTGATTAAACCAAAATTAGGATGGGGGTTAGAAAGGAACAGAGGAAACATGGTAAGAGAACCAAAAATACAGTGAAGACCCCACAAAACTCCAATCAAATACTTCAATTTTCAGTCCTTTACCTTAACTTGTACAAGGTGGGAAAGAGCCATGGGTTAAAATCAAGATATTAATGCAAGTCTAAAAGATAGCAGTCTGAACCTAGTTTCAACCTAGGTCTCACACGTTCCAACAAAGTTTCATTTTGATCATTTTACTATCCTTCATGATTATCATTTTCTTTTGTACTTCTACTCTTGAAACACAAGAGTAATGATTATTCTGTAGATTTAAAGCCTGTTGACACAATTTTAAAAAGAAAACAATTGGAATTAGTGGAGAGCTTGTGAATTTGTTATTGCCTACTGATTAGAAAGGGCAAGAAAGCAATGGTATTGATCACAAAACTACCTCAAGTGATTAGGTTTTCTTTCCTTACTCTCTGATTTTATGCTTAATTTCTCAGATCAGAAATATATTCTTGAAGCTGGAAAATAACTTAAATATATCACCTCAACACTTCTATGATGGCAAAATACTCTCAATTATAGGATGTCTGTGTGGTATTTAAATTATGGTTCCCAGGACAGTAATCCTGGTACCAGCAACTCTACTAAGATACAGTTCACTGCCTCAATGGATTCAGCAATAAAAAAGAACACATTTAAATACTAAAGCCCTTGTGCATGAATAAATGGCAAAATAAAGGAAACCCTTTAAGTACTTTCCAGCAGTTTAACCCAAAACCATTCAATTTCCCTTTAATTGCTCTTCCTTAATAACTTTTTTCCCTAAGTGAACTTGGGAGAGCACAGTGCCATTGTGACCTTGAATTTGATTTAAAGCCAATAATACATATTGACACTGTCAATAGCTATGTGTACGCTCCTACTGTTTTAAAAGAAAATTTTTTTTAAGAGCGAAATCCAAACCAATACACGAGCCTACTCTTTCTAATGTTTCTATGATCATGCTTGTGATATACTTCAGGATATTTATTTCAGTTCTGTTTGAAGAGATGGGGACAGGATTGTCACATGTTGTCATTTTCTTCAGTCTACAAATTAAGTTATGCTGAAGGGTAACATAAAAATTATTGTAAAATTTCAATGATTTTTCATATTTATCATCTCACTTGACACGTTACTCAATCTTACAAAAATATCAATAAACCAGATATTAGAACATCTGCAAATTACTAAATATTTTTTCATATATGTACTGGATTGGCCTTTGGCATATATCTTATCACAAAAAAGGCTATTATTACTGTACATGCTACCTACGTTCTGTCTGATAAGTTTTGTAATTTGCTTAGCAGAAATAAACTATTCACTTGTAGGTTGGAACTTTCAAAAATTAATTATGTCTCCATTGTCAATCCAGAATTAAAACATGGCGAGGTACCAAATTTTATTTAGCTAGTACATCTCAGTCTCGTATAACTTTTCATGCAAGTATCCATGAGAACCTAAGAAAAAAGTTGAAAATTAATAGTAATATAGATAACTATATCTTAGAATTAACCTATAGCATTATTGGCTATCATTACTTAGGTTGAATTCAGTTTAAAATAGTTAGTTGACAAATTTGGTCTAAAGAAAAATACTAGGCAAATAATAGTACATGTGATGTTTGGATATAGAAAATGTCTGAAGATGGCATAAGAATGATAGATGTTTGTGAAAATGTATTTCATTGGCAGGGACAACTATTTTAGACAGGCAAAGCTTTTTCTAGTAACTCAAATCACTATATCCTTCTAAATCAAGCTTTTCCTACATCTATAATGAGACTCCACACCACAAAAAATGCTGGGTGCATTGTATTCTAAGATCGAAGTTCAACAGGTAAACTTTCATAAGTGGGGTGGTGACAGGAACAGACTCTAGTATCAGTGCATATTGACTATTGTAGTACTTTTCCCTGTAAAAAGTATTTGTTCAAATATCAGAAAGCCAAAAAGTAGAGATAAAAATATATTTCAGGGCAGGTCATGGTGGCTCAGCAGGCAGAGTTTGTGCCTGCCATGGTGGAGACCCAGGTTCGATTCCTGGTGCTTGCCCCTGCTGAGCCATAAAGATGAACACCTGCCTAGACAACTATAACTATATTATGATCTATGGGAATTAATCTGTCATCCATCTATAGATCAGAAGGGGAATTCAGACAACATAAGACAAAACAGACTATACTTCAAGAATCATATATATATGCTTTTTTACAGAAAATACCAAACCATAAAAGGGTACTCTTTAATCATAGAATAAAAAGGAAAGCAGAAAAAAATTGAGGGGAAAAAAAATCACAATGGGGACCTCTAAACCAAGCCTTGACATAATCAATATGATCTCCCAATGACTTAACTCATAGTCAGAACAAAACTCAACACTGTTAAAAGGAATACTGAAATAATCTAGAGTCTCTAAAATATATCATTCACAATGGAGAGCTTACAATAAAAAATAACCAGGTATGTAAAGAAGCAGAAAATGTAACTAAGTGCTAAAATAGCCAATATAGATAGACCCAGTGATTTTCCAAATAAAGGAGTTTCAGACAAATACTTAAAAACAGCTATGATTAATATCATAATGAAAAAGAGGAACAGATAATATGTATGAAAATATGGAGCACCTCCACAGAAACTTAGAATCTATAAAGTATCTTATGGATATGTTAGAATAAAAAATACAATACGTGAAGTCAGAAACTCATCAGGCAGAATTAACAATAGATGAGAAACAGAAAATGGAAAAGCAAATTTTTTGAAAAGTGAATACAAAGTATATAAACTGAGCCACTGGACAAGGGTGGGGAATGAGCATAAGAAAGATGTGGTCATGGTCAAGGATCTAATAACATATGGATACACAGGGGCCCCAAAAGGAAATTATGGAGACAATGAGAAAAAGGCAATATTTGAAGAAATAATGTCAGAGAAATTACCAAATCTGAAACAATAAAGCTACATACTCAAGACTCTCAGGGAATCCTAATCAGGATAAATTCAAAGAAACCAGAACTAGGCACACGGCACACCATATCCTATAAAGGATCTTAGGAGCAGGCAGAGAGGAAAGATTAATTACCTACAGGGTAACAGAAACAATCAAAACAAATGACAATGAAATGACATTCTGAAGTGCTAAAAACAAAAATTAGTGAAACCTATCAACCTAAAGTTTAATACCCAGATATTAAATCCTTCAAAAATAAAAAGTGAAGACAATTTCTCAGATACACAAAAACTTGGAGAATTCTTTGCCAGCTGATATACACCATAAAAATAAATAAAAATACTAAACAAATAATGCTACATCACTAATATTCTTGGAGGCACAAAACAAAATATTGTATATGGAAAACATACACCAATGGCTCTGAATCAAAAGGGATTTAGAACAATTAAAATCAATGTGAAGAGTTTTAGGAAGACTTTAACATGACTATTTTGCTTATATTTTCTTTTTTGAGGTACATACAATCGTGCTAAATGTTAAAAAATGTAAATTATTCAAAATGCTTTTTCAATAATTTTAAAATGAAAAGTATAAGTGATAAAAAAGCATTGTATAATAGTTTATTTGGCAGTGTTTTTTTACGGTGGTATTTAAGTTAATGACACATCTCACTAATAGTACATGAGATATAAAATACTGTAATATTTTAAAATTTAAAACTGCAGAATTGAGAAATAAATTCAAGAAATAATTTTTGGATAAAAGCTAAAGAAATAGGGATTTTTTTCATCTTGGTAACATATATAAACATGAAATTTTCGACTTTAACCACTTTTCAAATGTACAATTCAGTGGTATTTATTACAGTCACAATATTGTGCTACCATCAACACCATCCATCATCTAAACCTTTTCTATCACCCCAAACAGGACTCTATACCATTAAGCAATAACTCCACATTCCTGTGACCTCCATCTCACTCCCTCAGCCCACACACATCACCTGGTAACTGGTAATTCACTTTCTATCTCCATGAAATTTGAATAGTCTATAAATTTCAAGTAAGTGTAAATACAATATTTGTCCTTTCATTTCTGGCTTTTTTACTCAACATGATGTCTTCAAGGTTCATGCATATTATGCACGTATCATAACTTCATTCTTTTTTATGGCTAAATAATTTCCCATTGTGTGTATATATTACATTTTGTTCATCCATTCATCAGTTGATGGATGGACACGGTTTGCTTCTGCATTTTGGCTTTTGTGAACAATGCTGCTATAAACATTAGTGTATAAATATCTGTTTGAAGTCCCTGCTGTCATTTCTTGGGGTATACATCAAGAAGGGGATTGCTGAGGAACCACCAAACTAATTTCCACAGTGGCTGCACCATTTTAAAACACCACCAACAAAATATAAGCACTCCGATTATTTTACATGCTCAACAACACTTCTTATTTTCCATTTTTTAAATAATTGCTATCTAGTGTGTGGTAACTCATTGTGATTTTGATTTGCATTTCCCTGATGACCAGTGATGTTAAGCATCTTTTCAGGTGCTTATTGGTCATATGTATATGTTCTTTGGAGAAATGTCTACTCAAATACTTTGCCCATTTTTAAATTGGGTTGTCTTTTTGTTATTGAATTATATTAGTTCTTTATATATTTTGGTTATTAAACACTTTTTAGACATATGGCTAGCAACTATTTTCTCCAATTCTGTAGGCTACCTTTTCACTTTAATGATAGTGTCCCTTGACTTTTATAAAAATGTTTTATTTTGATTAAATCCATTTTGGGGTGTCCATTTTTTTAATGAAGTCTATTTTTTCCCTCGTGCTTTTTGTGTATACCTATGGAATCACTACCAAACCCAAGATTATGACACTTCCCCCTAGGTTTTATTCTAAGAATTTTATGGTTTTAGCGCTTGTATGTCCATTTCAGTGTTAATTTTGGTAAATGGTATGAGGCAGGGCTCCAACTTCATCTGTTTGCAAGTGGATTATCGATTTTTCCAAGACATTCGAAAGACATTCTTTCCACAACTGATGTACTTGGCACCTTTGTCAAAAATCAGTTGGCTATGGCTGTTTGGTATTATTTCTGAACTCACCATTTTATTCCATTGGTCTATAGGTCTATCTTTATGCCAGTGCCATATTGTTCTAATTACTGCTGCTTAGTTTTAAGTTTTGAAATTGGGAAATGTGAGACCTCCAACTTTGTTATTTTTTTGCAATCTTGATTTAGCTATTCAGGTCCCTTGTAATTCCATGTGAATGTGAAGATCAGCTTTCCTATTTCTGCAAAAAGACTGCTGAAATTTTGGTAGGGATTGCGTTGAATCTGTGGATTTCTGGCTATATTGAGATACTAATAATATTGTCTTCCTATCCATGAAAATAGGAAGACATCCCATCATTTTTTAGGTCTTCTTTAATTTCTTCCAGCAGTGTTTGTACTTTTCAGTGTACAAATCCTTAAGTTTCTTGGTTAAATTTATTGCTAAGAGTTTTATTCATGTTAATTCTATTGCAATTGCAATTTACTTAATTTTATTTGGGGATTGTTCATTGCTGGTATATACAATTGATTTTGCATTTTGTTCTATATACTGGAGCTTTGCTGATTATTAATTCTATTATTTTCTATGGATTTTTTAGGATTTTCTAGATACCGGTGCACAGCATCTATGAATAGAGATCACTTCCGTTCTTTTCTTCCAATTTGGATTACTTTAATTTCCTTTTTCTTACTTAATGACTCTAGCAGTAATTAAGCAGGACTGCCAGTACAATATTGAATAGCAGTGGTGAAAGTGGGCATCCTTGTCTTATCTTGTTCATGATCTTAGGGAGAAGGCTTTCAGTCTTTTACCATTATGAAATATGTTTGCTGTGGGTTTTACATTTGTGCCCTTTAACATGTTGTGAAAGTTACCTTCTATTCCTATTTTTTGTAAGGATACAGGAGTGGTGATTTCCACCCCATTCAGCTCTCCTATTTGGCCCATGCAGAAAACAGATGGGTCTTGGAGGATAACAGCAGATTATCATAAACTCAATCAGGTGGTGACTCCAATTGCAGCTACTGTTCCAGATGTGGTATCATTGCTTGAGCAAATCAATACATCCCCTGGAACCTGGTATACAGCTACTGATCTGGCAAATGCTTTCTTCTGAATAGCTATTAGTAAGGACCACCAGAAACAGTTTGCTTTCAGCTTTCAAGGTCAGCAACTGAGAATACTTTCACTGTTCTACCTCAGGGGTATTTCAACTCTCCAGCCCTATACAATAATCTTGTCTGCAGGGACCTTGATCACTTCTCCCTCCCACAAGACTCACATTGTCTTGTAGTCCATTATATTGATAATATCATGTAATTGGACCTAGTGAGCAAGAAGTAGCAACTACTCTAGACTTATTGGTAAGGTATTTCTGTGTCAGAGGATGGTAGATAAATCCAACAAAAATGCAGGACCCTTCCACCTCAGTGAAATTTCTAGGTGTCCAGTGGTGTGGGGTATGTCGAGATATCCCTTCTAAGGTAAACGATAAGTTGCTGCATCTGCCCCTCCTACAACCAAAAAAAAGGGCACAATGCCTAGTTGGTCTCTTTGAATTTTGGTGACAACATATTCTTATTTGGGTGTGCTACTCCGGCCCATTCATCGAGTGATGAGAAAAGCAGCCAATTTTGAGTGGGGATCTATGACAAGCCCAGGCTGCTGTAAAGCTGCTTTGACACTTGGACTATATGATCTAGCAGATCCAATGGTGCTGGAAGTGTCAATGGCAAATAGAGATGCTGTCTGGAGCCTTTGGCAGGCCCCTAAAGGAGAATCACAACGCTGAACCATAGGATTTTGGAGCAAAGCCTTACCATCTGGAGTTAACTACAGAAGGAGATAACTACTCTCCTTTTGAGAAACAGCTTTTGGCTTGCTACTGGGCCTTAGTAGAGAGTGAACACTTGACCATGGGCCACCAGGTTACCATAAGACCTGAGTTGCCTATCATGAGCTAGGTGTTGTCTGACCCACCAAACCATAAAGTTGGATGTGTGCAGCAGCACTCCATCATAAAATGGAAATGGTATATATGAGATAGGGCCAGAGCAGGTCCCGAGGCACAAGTAAGCTACATGAGGAAGTAGCCCAAATGCCCATGGTCTGCATTCCTGCCACATTACCTTCTCCTTCCCAGACCAGAGCTATGGCCTTGTGGAGAGTTCCTTACAATGAATTGACTGAGAAGAGAAAACTTGGGACTGGTTTACAGATGGTTCTCCATGACACGCAGACAGCTGCAGCAGAACAACACCTTTCCGGATGTCCCTGAAGGACAGTGGTGAGAGGAAATCCTTCCAGTGGGCACAACTTCAAGCAGTGTACCTGGTTGTTCATTTAGCTTGGAATGAGAACTGGGCAGAGGTGCATTAGAATACTGACTCATGGGCTGTGCTAATGGTTTGGCTGGATGGTCAGGGACTTGGAAAGAGCATGATTGGAAAATTGGTGACACATTTTCCCCTCTTGGGGAAGAGGCATGTGGATAGACCTTTCTTAATGGGCTAAAAACATGAAGATATTTGTGTCTCATGTGAATGCACACCTGAGGGTGATTTCACCAGAGGAAGGTTTTAATAATCAAGTGGATAAGATGACCCATTCTGGGGATAACAGTCAGCTTCTTTACCCAGAAACTCCTGTCACTGCCCAATGGGCTCATGAACAAAGTGGTCATGGTGGTAGGAATGGAGGTTATACATGGGCTCAGCAACATGGACTTCCACTCACTAAGGCTGACCTGGCTGCAGCCACTGCTGAGTGCCCAGTCTAGCAACAGCAAAGACCCACACTCAGCCCCCAATATGGCACCATTCCCCGAAGTGATCAGCTAGCTACATGGTGGCAGGTTGATTACACTGGACCACTTCCATCATGGAAGGAGCAGTGATTTGTTCTAACTAGAACAGACACATACACTGAATATGTGCTTGCTTTTCCTGCATTCAATGCTTCTGGCAAAACTACCATTCATGGGCTTACAGAATGCCTTATCCATCATCATGGTATTCCACACAGTATTGTTTCTCATCAAGGAACCCACTTCCTGGTAAATGAAGTGATGGAATGGGCACATGCTCATGGAATTCTCTGGTCTTACCATGTACCCCATCATCCAGAAGCAGCTGGATTGTTAGAACGGTGGAATGGTCTTGTGAAAACTCAATTACAGTGCCAGCTAAGTGGCAATGTCTTTCAGGGCTGGAGTGATATTCTCCAGGAGGTCGTGTATGCTCTGAATCAAGGTCCACTGTATGATACTATTTCTCCCATAGCCAGGATCCATGGGTCCAGGAACTAAGGGGTAGAAATGGGAGTGGCACCACTCACTATTACCCTTGATGATCCTCTAGGAAAATTTTTGTTTCCTGTCCCTGTGACTTTGAGCTCTGCTGGTCTATAGGTTTTATTTCCAGAAAGGGGAGTGCTTCCATCAGGGGAAACCACGATTATTCCATTGAACTGGAATCTGTTCACTTTGGGCTGTCACCTGGTCACTTTGGGCTACTTGTGCCCCTGGATCAACAAGCCAAGAAGGGGATTACTTTCTGACTGGGGTGATTGACCCCGACTATCAGGGGGAAATAGGACTGAAATTACACAATGGAGGTAAAGAAGAGTTCTCCTGGAATATAGGAGAACACCTAAGATGTCTTAGTACTACCACGCCCTGTGATTAAAATCAATGGAAAACTACAACAACCCAAACCAGGCAGGACTACCAATGGTCTGAAACTTCAGTAATGAAGGTTTGGGTCACCCCACCAGGTAAGAACAATGGCCAGCTGAAGTGCTTGATGAGAGTAAAGGGAACATGGAATGGGTAGTGGAAGAAGGTGGTGATAAGTATGACCTACAACCATATGATCAGTTACAGAAATGAGGATTGTAATGGTATGAATGCTTCTTCCTTGATTTGTAATTAGTATCTATGTATTTATACATAAATAAAAAAATCTTTGTTTTCCTCTTTATTTTAACTCCTTTTTCATATGACATAAGCTGTTTTGTTCATGTTATGGTATTTAAGTTGTAAGATATCAAGTTTAAGAGTGAATATTACTGAAGGATTTGCACCCTATTCTGGAGAGATTTAATGTGTTGTACATGGGACAGTTGAGTATTGTTAGGTGAAGAAAAAATGTGTCTCTTATTATTTTCCATTTACAGATTAGAATGGTTTAAAGTGATGTGTATAGTTGCCAAGTTGACAAGGGGTGGACTGGCATGGTCAGGTTCATGTGTCAACTTGGCCAGGTGGTCTGGTAAGGCAAGTACTGGACTGTCTGTTGCTATGAGGACATTTCGTGGACTTAAATCATGACCACGTTTGTGGCATCCACAGCTGATTGCATTTGTAATCAGCTAAGGGAGGTGTCTTCTACAATGAGTGATGCTTAATCTAAACATGAGAAGGCTTTTAAGGAGGACTCAGAAGAGACAAAGCTTGTGGCTTGCCCTACAGACCCTGGACTCTACATACCCATGGTTACATGAGACACTTTTATAAATTATATATTTACAGGTATCTCCTGCTGATTCTGTTTCTCTAGAGAATCCTGGCCAATACAGTGCATATATTTTTATAATTTTTGCATCTTAATATAGATTGACCCCTTTATTAATATATAATATCCTCTCTGTCTCTTGTAAACTTTTTTGACTTAGAGGCTGATATTTGCATAGTTACTTCAGCTCTCTTTTGGTTACTATGTGCATGAAATATTTGTCCCATCCTTTGACTTTTATTTATTTATGTTTTGGGATCTAAGATGAATCTCTTATAGATAGCATATTATTGAGGATCCCTTATACATGATGACTCACTTCTCTCTTGCTACTCTGAGGATACTCTGAGGATCTTTGTCTTTGGCTTTTGACAACATAACTATAATGTGTCTCACTGAAGACCTCTTTGAATTTATCCTATTTGGAGTTTGCTGATTTTCTTGAATGTGTATATTCATGATGTTATCAAACTTGAGATATTTCAAATTTCTGTCTCTTTACCATCTCTTTTCTATCTCTTCACCTTCACAGATCCCAAAATGTGTTTGTCAATACACTTCATGGTGTCCCACAAGTTCCTTAGGCTTTGCTCACATTTCTTCATTCATTTTTCTTTTTGCCTCTCACACTGAATAAAATTAAGCTATCCTGTCTTCAAGTTTGCTGATTCTTTATTCTGCCTGTTCAATCTGTTGTTGAATCCTTTTCAGTAAATTTTTATTTCTGTCATTGTGTTTTTCTATTTAGTTTTAAAAAATCTTTCTGATTCCCTTTTATGTTCAAGTATTATTTTCCTAATACCTTTTATTTCTTTGTCTCATTTTCCTTTCACTCATTAAAGTTATTTACAAAAGTTGACTCATCTGTGATTAGTAATTCCAATGTCTGTGTTTCCTCAGGGATAGTTTCTGTCACTTTATTTTTTCCACTGAATAGGGCACTTCTTTGTGTTTATTTGTATGTGTTGTGATTTTTTTTGCTGAAATGAGGACATACGAATATTTTGTTGTGTTAATTCTGGAGGTCAGATTCTCCCCTTTCCCCTAGGGCCTACTATATTGTTTTTTTTTTAATTATTGAAGGCTGTAATGCAGGTTGGCTTTGTGTTAAATATATTCACTCATACTAAACCTATAGGTCAGCCCATGGTGAACAGTTAGGTTCTCTCAAGTCATTCTGAGTATGCATCTTACATGCTAGTTAACAAGAATCACCCAATTTGCATGAATATTCCTAGGTTTCCTAGTTTCCCAGTCCCAAAACAGGAAACACTTTGTGCAGCTTCACTGTCCAGGTCTCAGGGGATTGAGACATATATTTTATGTTTCAAATCACAGAATTCTTTCACAGGTGGCCACAGTTTGCTCTGTTTTGTGACACCTCTTCATACAGCCTCTCCACCTTGAATGAAGTCAGGGTTAGGAGATAAAACAAGTGCCTTAAGTCAGTCTTTCAGGAAGCATGTTGGAGTGGAGGCACAAAAGTCCAATGCTTGTGTGTTAGGTATGCTAATAACCAGATACCAGAGACCTGCTCTAGAAACATGAACTGTGGGAGAGGGAATATTTTTTTAAACAAATCTCCAAAGCAACTTAACAGGGAAAGGCAAGTCTTCGATAAAAGGTGCTGGAACTACTAAATAACCACATAAAAATGGAGTGCAATCCCTTCCATACCGTCATGGTCAGGTTACTGTGTCAACTTGGCCAGGTGGTGGCACCTGTTTCTGGGGTTGCACAAGTGCTGGCCCGTCTTTTGCTATGAGGACATTTCATAGAATTAAATCATGGTCATGTTGGCTACATCAATAGATGATTCCATTTGCAATCAGCTAAGGGGGGTGTCTTCTTTAATGAATGATTCTTAATCTAATCAGTTGAAGCCTTTTAAGGAGGATTCAGAAGAAACAGGCTCTCTTTCTGCTTCAGCTGGCAAGCCAAGCTGACAAACTCCAGTCAAGTTTGTCCAGACCCTCCATCGGAGTCATCAGCTTCACAGGCTGCCCTGCAAATTTTGGACTCTATGTTCCTATGATTACATGAGACACTTTTATAAATTTTATATTTACGAATATTTTCTGTTGATTCTGTTTCTCTAGAGAACCCTAACTAATACAACTTGATACCAGGAGTGGTTCTTAAAAAACAGAATCTTAAAAATGGGTTTTAATGAATGGTTTTCTAAACTGACTGGACTCAAAGGCACCAAGGACTCTGATGCCCATAATCAGAATGACACTGCCAGTCCATGGAGTGAGTTGGCAAAAGAAATAGTCAAAATATCACCATTTGATTCTTCTAATGCTTCACTTGTGTGAAGCTAGGCTCTGGGGGATAATGTTTTTGATACCTTTATGGAGTTCTGTGGAAATAGTAATTATAGAGATGCTGTTTGGTTGTTGTTAGATACACTGTATACATTAGTGAGTGAAAGGGATGGGCTTAAGGCTTCAAATGAGAAGCTTAAGCATGGTCTGACAGAGTAGATATTTCTGAGAGTGTCCTAAAGGAAAATATTATTTCCTGTAGCCTTAGACTTGAGATCTCTGAAAATCAGACTCAGAATCTTATTGTTAGAGTAGCAACTTCACAATGTAAACTAAAATCTCAATGTTGCATGGTGTCTGCCATTAAAGTGAGGGCATTGATTGGAAAGGAGTGGGACCCTGAAAAATGGGATGGTGACATATGGATTGATAACGATATTGGTGGAGAGGTTGAAACCCTAGGGCATGCTGAGTCTCCTCTAGATAACCTGTAAGTCTGCCCTAAGAACATAGACACCCCACCTCCAGTCTGCCTTGAGGAGTTGGCCACCCAACCTCCACCTGAAGGGATCAGCCTACAGTGATTAATCCTGTTTCACCAGATGAAACTGCAAATGAATGCCTTGAAACAAATGGCTTGGAAGATACTCTAATTCTTTTCATGACCCACCCCTACTACCCCTCATTTCTTCCAGACCTGAAACTAGACTAAAGTCCCAGCAGACCCCTAAAGGTGAGGTGCAAAGTATCACACATGAGGAGGTACATTATACTCCAAAAGAACTGTGTGAATTTTCCAATTTATATAGACAGAAATCAGGTGAATATGTATGGCAATGGATTTTAAGGGTGTGGGATAATGATGGGAGGAATATAAGGCTGGATCAGGCTGAATTTATTGATATGGGCCCACTAAGCAGAGATTCTGCATTCAGTGTTATAGCTCGAGGGGTTAGAAAAGGTATTAACATTTTGTTTGGATGGTTGGCTGAAACATGGATAAAAAGGTGGCCAATATTACCTGAGGTTGAAATGCCAGAACTGCCCTGGTATAATGCAAAAGAGGGAATCCAGGGGCTTAGAGAGACTGGAATGTTAGAGTGGACTTATCATGCAAAGCCTGCTCTTACACCCCAGGAATGTCCAGATGATGCACCTTTCACCAGAACAGTGAGAAATAAATTTGTGAGACTAGCGCCATCATCCCTGAAAAGCTCTGTAATTGCACTTCCCTGTAGGTCAGATATTACTGTGGGAACTGCTGTCACTGAGCTGGAATCCTTAAACACAATGGGGATGACGGAATCCTGAGTTGGCAGAAGCCAGGTGGCAGTACTTAGTTGCCAAAGACAGGGTGGACGTGGCTATTATAATAAACAGCAAACTCAAAGCAGGAGTCAAAATAATCTGACTCGCAGAGATTTGTGGTATTGGCTACTAAATCATGGGGTCTCTAGAAATGCAATACATGGGCAGTCTACTAAATTCTTGCTAGAGCTGTATAAACAAAAGAGTTTTAGGTCAAGGGAACGGAAGTCTAACATGAATTACAAAAAGACAGAGTCACGGCCCCTTAATCAATTTCCAGACTTGAGACAGTTTACAAACTCAAAGCCCCTTGAATGAAGTGGAGGCCAGGTCCCTTTGTGGGACAACCCTGTTTCACTGCCACAAATCTATACTGTTAATCTTCCTCCAAGCCTTCCCCAAGGAGACTGATGGCCTTTTACCAGGATAACTGTGCATTGGGGAAAAGGAAATGATCAGATATTTCAAGGATTATTAGACACTGGTTCAGAAGTGACATTAATTCCAGGGGACCCAAAATGTCACTCTGGTCCACCAGTCAGAGTGGGGGTTTGTGGAGGTCAGGTGACTGATGGAGTTTTAGCTCAGGTCCATCTCATGGTGGGTCCAGTGGGACCCTGGACCCATTCTGTAGTTACTTCCCTAGTTCCAGAATGCATAATTGGAATAGACATACTGAGCAACTGGCAGAATCCCCATAATGGCTTTCTAACTCATGCAGTGAGGGCTGTTATGGTGGGAAAAGCCAAGTGGAAGCCACTAGAACTGCCCCTATTTAGCAAAATAGTAAATCAGAAGCAATATGGATTCCTGGAGGGATTGCAGAGATTACTGCCACTCTTAAGAACTTGAAGGATGCAGGGGTGGTGATTCCCACCACATCCCCATTCAACTCTTCTATTTGGCCTGTGCAGAAAACAGATGGGTCTTGGAGGATGACAGTGGATTATCGTAAGCTCACCCAGGTGGTAACTTCAATTGTAGCTGCTGTTCCAGATGCAGTATCATTGCTTGAGCAAATCAATACATTCCCTGGTAACTGGTATGAAGCTATTGATCTGGCAAATGATTTTTTTCTCAATAGTTGTTAGTAAGGACTACCAGAAACAGTTTGCTTTCAGCTGGCAAGGTCAGCAATATACTTTCACTGTCCTACCTCAAGGGTATATCAACTCTCCAGCCCTATGTCATAATCTTGTCCGCAGGGACCTTGGTTGTTTCTCCCTCCCAGAAGACATCACAATGGTCCATTATATTGATGATATCATGCTGATTTGACCTAGTGAGCAAGAAGTAACAACTATTCTAAACTTACTGGTAAGGCATTTGCGTGTCAGAGGATGGTAGATAAATCCAACAAAAATACAGGGGCCTTCCCCCTCAGTGAAATTTCTAGGTATCCACTGGTGTGGGGCATGTCGAGGTATCCCTTCTAAGGTGAAGGATAAGTTGTTGCATCTGGTCCCTCCTACAACCAAAAAAAGGCACAACACCTAGTTGGTCTCTTTGGATTTTGGTGACAACATATTTCTCATTTTGTGCGCTACTCCTGCCCATTTATCAAATGACCAGAAAAGCTGCTAATTTTGAGTAGGGATCGGAACAAGAGGAGGCTCTGCAACAGTTTCAGACTGCTATTCAAGCTGCTCTGCCACTTGGACAATATGATCCAGTAGATCTAGTGGTGCTGGAAGTTTCAGTGGCAAATAGAGATGCTGTTTGGTGCCTCTGGCAGGCCCCTATAGGAGAATCACAATGCAGGCCCTTAGGATTTTGGAGCAAAGCCTTACCATATGCTGCAGATAACTACTCTCCTTTTGAGAAACAGCTTTTGGCCTGCTACTGGGCCTTAGTAGAGACCAAACATTTAATCTTGGGCCACCAAGTTATCATGAGACTTGAGTTGCCTATCATGAGCTAGGTGTTGTCTGACCCACCAAGCCATAAAGTTGGGCATGTGCAGCAGTACACCATTATAAAATGGAAATGGTATATACGAGATAGGGCCAGAGCAGGTCCTGAAGGCACAAGAAAATTACATGAGGAAGGGGCCCAAATGCCCATGGTCTCCATGCCTGCCACATTACCTTCTCTTTCCCAGACCAGAGCTATGGCCTCTTGGGGAGTTCCTTACAGTGAATTGACTAAGGAAGAGAAAACTCGGGCCTGGTTTACAGATGGTTCTGAACGATATGCAGGTACCACCTGAAAGTGGACAGCTGCAGCAATATACCTCTTTCTGGGTGTCCTTGAAGGACAGTGGTGAGTGGAAATCCTCCCAGTGGGTAGAACTTCCAGCAGTGCACCTGGTTGTTCATTTAACTTGGAACAAGAACTGGGCAGAGGTGCATTAGTATACTGACTCATGGGCTGTTGCTAATGGTTTGGCTGGATGGTCAGGGACTTGGAAAGACCATAATTGGAAAATTGGTGACAAAGAGGTCTGGGGAAGAAGTATGTGGATAGACCTTTCTGAGTGGGCTAAAAACATGAAGATATTTGTGTCCCACATGAATGCACACCAGAGGGTGACTTCAGCAGAGGAAGGTTTAATAATCAAGTGGATAAGATGACCCATTCTGTGGATAACAGTCAGCCTCTTTCCCCAGCAACTCCTGTCACTGCCCAATGGGCTCATGAACAACATGGCCATGGTGGTAGGGAGGGAGGTTATGCATGGGTTCACCAACATCGACTTCCACTCACCAAGGTTGACTTGGCTTCAGCCACTGCTGAGTGCCTAATCTGGCAGCAGCAGAGACCCACACTCAGCCCCTGATATGGCACCATTCCCTGAAGTGACCAGCCAGCTACATGGTGGCAGGTTGATTACACTGGACCACTCCCTTTATGGAAGGGGCAGCAATTTGTTCTAATTGGAATAGACACATACTCTGGATATGGGTTTGCTTTTCCTGCACACAATGCTTCTGCCAAAACTACCATCCATGGGCTTACAGAATGTGTTATCCATCATCATGGTGTTCCACACAGCATTGCTTCTGATCAAGGAACACACTTCACAGCAAATGAAGTGCAGGAATAGGCACATGGTCATGGAATTCTCTGGTCTTACCATGTACCCCATCATCCAGAAGCAGCTGGATTGATAGAACGGTGGAATGGTGTTTTGAAAATTCAATTACGGTGCCAACTAGGTGGCAATAACTTGCAGGGCTGGGGTAATGTTCTCCAGGAAGCTATGTATGCTCTGAATCAGCATCCACTGTATGGTGCTGTTTCTCCCATAGCCAGGATCCATGGGTCCAGGAACCAAAGGGTGGAAATGAAAGTGGCACCACTCGCTATTACCCCTAATGATCCACTAGGAAAATTTTTGCTTCCTGTTCCTGTGACCCTGAGCTTCGCTGGTCTACAGGTTTTAGTTCCAAAAGGAGGAGTGCTTCCACCAGGAGAAACAACAATGATTCCATTGAACTGGAATCTAAAACTGCCACCTGGTCACTTTGGGCTACACATGCCCCTGGATCAACAAGGCAAGGAAGGGATTACATTACTGGCTGGGGTGATTGACCCTGACTATTGGGGGAAATAGAACTGCAACTACACAATGGAGGTAAAGAAGATTTTTCCTGGAATATAGGAGATCCCCTAGGGCATCTTTTAATACTACCAGGCCTTGTGATTAAAATCAATGGAAAACTACAACAACCTAATCCAGGCAAGGTTACCAATGGCTCTGAAACTTCAGGAATGAAGGTTTGGGGTGCCCCACCAGGCAAAGAACCACGGCCAGCTGAAGTGCTTGCTGAGGGTAAAGGGAACATGGAATGGGTAGTGGAAGAAGGTAGTGATAAATAATGAACTTTGACCACGTGATCAGTTACAGAAACAAGGACTGTGATGCTGTTTTGTTCATGTTATACTATTTAAGTTGTAAGATATCAAGTTTAAGAATTAATGTTGCCCAAGGAATTGTGCCCTATTTTGGAGAGATTTAATGTGTTTCCAGTATTTGCAGGACAGTTGAATATTGTCAGGTAAAAGAAAAAATGTGTGTTTTATTTCATTTGGAAATTAGGTATGGTTTAAGGTGATATATATAGCTGCCAAGTTGACAAGGGGTGGACTGTCATGGTCAGGGACATGTGTCAACTTGGCCAGGTGGTGGTACCTGTTTGTCTGGTTGGGCAAGTGCTGGCCTTTGCTATGAGGACATTTCATAGAATTAAATCATAAATTAAATTAAGCCATTAAATTGGCCACATCCACAGCTGATTCCATTTGTAATCAGCCAAGGGGAGTGTCTTCTTTAATGAGTGATGCTTAATCTAATCACTGGAAGCCTTTCAAGGAGGATTCAGGAGAGACAGGCTCTCTTCCTCCTTCGGCCGGTGAGCCTCTCCTGTGGAGTTCGTCCAGACCCTCCATTGGAGTCGTCATCTTCACAGCCTGCCCTGCAGATTTTGAACTCTATGTTTCTACGGTTACATGAGATACTTATATAAATTTTATATTTACAAATATTTCCTGTTGATTCTGTTTCTCTAGAGAACCCTAACTAATACACTTACACTACACCAAAAATTAGTTTGAGATCGATCATAAACATAAAACCCAGAAGTGGGAAGCTTCTTGAAGAAAACATAGGATAATATCTTTGCAATCTTGGAGAAGGCAAAGATTTATTAGACATGATATAGAAATTATGAAGAATAAAAGAAAAAAGGTAAATTACACTTCTCATACAGGACACTTGAGAGAATGTGAATAGGTATACCACAAATTAGAAGAAATGCACACAATAAATAAATCAGACATAGGACTTACATGAAGAATATAAGTAATTCCTTCAAAACAATAATAGAAGCACAAATTAAAACAATAAAAATGGGTAAAAAATTTGAACAGATATTTCACACGAGAAGATACACAAATGGCCAAGAGACACATGAAAAATTAATGAACATAAAATATTATCATGGAGAGTGGGCAACAGTGGCTCAGTGGCAGAGTTCTCGCCTGCCGTGCTGGAGTCCTGGGTTTGATTCCTGGTGTCTGCCCATGTAAAAAAAATAATAATAATAAAATATATACATATATATATTATGGAATTGAATACCAATTAAGCATCTACTAAAATGACTAAAATTTAAAAGATTAATCACACTAAATGTTGGTGAGGCTATAGAACAACTTGGGACTCTCTTTCATTGGTGGTGGGAGTGTAAGATGATACCATCACTTTGAAAAAAGTGTGGGCAATTTCTTATGATATTAAGTTTCCCTATGACTGCCAATTTCACTCTGTATTTGTCCAAGAGAAAGTAAAATATATTTCCACAAAAATAATAATACAAAAATGTTCATGACATTTTAATCACAATAGCACAAAAGAGAAACCACCTCAAACGTTCGGTTAGCTTGAAAATGGATAAATTTGTAGTATATTCATTCAAAGGAATACCACTCAATAATTTGAAGGTATGAACAACTGATAGATGCACCAACATGGAAGAATCTCAAAAATATGTTGCTGAGTTAAAGAGTCTTTACTCTAAAATGAGCAAAACTAATCCGTGGCAAATAAATCTGATCAGTGGTTTCCTGACAAGAATGTTTCTTCAGAGTTTGCAAATGGGCCAAGGGAACTTTCTGGTATGATGTAAATCTTCTATATCTTGATAGGAGTGTGAATTATACCAAGGTATTTTTTTTTTAATTCAGCACATTTTAACACTTAAGGTCTCATATTAACTACAGATAAAATACTCCTCAGTTAAAAAAATGTAAACTTGCTGCAAATCTATAATATATTAGAAACTTAAATTACATACTGCATCTTTTTTTTTTCAGGAAGGTCAGTCATTAACTAATTTTGGTTTGTTTCTTTCTGGCTTTATACTTTACTCTCTTTTCCCCCCTCTATGTCCTATATTTTACAATCTGCCAATATCAGCTAGATGTAATTCCTCAAGTACACAATTATACATATGGTTTGATCTGCCTGAATGTCTGTTACCTTCTTCTCTACCTACAGAACTCCCATTTACAACTTTTCAGACTCTGCAGTGACTTCACTTCCCTCCAAATCTTCTCTTATTTTCTAGGCAAAATAATATAACACTTCTGTTCAATTCTGCACATATCAACTTTTATCACTTACCATTGTACTTTAAGAAATTATGTGCATGTCTCTCACCTTATATAGTCCTTGGGATAGGAACCATTGCTGTAACACCTACTTTATAGTAGCAGCAGGAAAAACATGATTTATTGAAAAGATATTATATGCCAGGCACTTACCATGCACCTTGAATAAATTGCTTATTCAATTTTCAAAATAACCCCAATTTTAATGGTGATCAAATTAAGGCATAGAGAAGTTAAGTACCTTGCCCATCAATGGTCAGAAAGCTAGTGTACTGAAAGAAGGTAAGTTTTCAACTTGAGTCTCTTTGATCCCAAAGTCCATGCTCTTAATCACTAACTAACTAGTATTAACAGCCTCCTAGATCTCCGATGAAAAACACAACAGGTATTAGTGGTAGTTTGAAGTTTTTTGTAGCCCAGGAAAGTGTGTTCTTAAAGTTAATCTATTCTAGTGAGTGTGGGCCCATTTTAAGTAGCATATTTTGGTGAGTAGGATTTGCACTTAAGATGTGACCTACTCCAGTCAGGGCAGTCTTAATCCTCTTTATACCAGAATGAAATTCAGTCAAAAAGAGAAAGCCACCAAAGCAAGAAGGTGAAAGCAATGAAACCTGGAAGAGAAGGGAGAGGCCAGCAGACTATGCCATGTGCCTCACCATGTGACAGAGAAGTACAGGATTGACAGCAATCGGTCTTTGAGAAGAAAACATCACCAGATAATGCTTTGATCTGGACATTTTTCTCAACCTCAAAATTTTAAGTTTGTAAGTTAATAAATTTCCATTGCTAAAGCCAATGCATTTCATGGTATCTGCTTTGAGCAACTTAGCAAACTAGAACAGTATTGAATAAATAATGGTTGTACTGAACTAACAAAAAAAAAAGCTTCTTGCACACTAATGAACAGTTTAAACCAAAGATTACAGAATTAAAAAGAATGTAAGCAAAGATGCGCATATATTGTTTATCATCTTCATCTGTGGTCACTGACATTTGAGAATATTTTCATCTTCAAGTATAATTTTTGAACTCCACTTAAATATTAACTATAAAAATATACTTAATATATTTTTAAGTACTGTCTGTTATAATTGATTTTGTGTGTGTGTGTGAATTAATGTTTTCTTAGATAAATGTTAGTGGTTCACTCAATGAAGGATAAAGAATATACTGCACCTCTCAAACTGGCTTCCAAACCACTGAAACTGACAATCTAAGAACTCCCTGCATCCATCTTTGAAAGAGATTAGGGTTTTTTTTGCTTTATAGTTCTGGTTGTTAAAACTTTGGCTTTGTGACTCTGGCCCTGGTATTCCCAGTGGCCCTAACTTCTCATTAGTGAACTCCAGCACCATCCCTACAACCTCTCATCTGTCTCCTATCTTCAGTGTCACTTCTGGCAGAACTCTGTCCTGCTCCCTAATCATGGGAATGAAACATCAGATCTTCCGTCTGGCACCCCATATGTCTGATTGTTGCCTTTTCTGTCCAAAATATACATTTTACTTTTGTTTTTCCTTTACATAAACTCTGAGAAGATGGGCGAAAAAGATCACTCCTTTCATAAATATTAAAGGCAGAAAGTCATGGTACTAACTTCCAAAGTGATGTGGAGAAGATTATTTTTATTAAGTGTCTGGAATATAAAATTTATATCCTTATCCTCAGATCTAAGACTGTTGCAAAATGGTTATCATTAAAATATACTTTTAAGATATGGGTTCATAAAATGCTGAATTTGGCTAACATACAAAAAAAGCATTCATATAGCAGGCCTGAAACAGCTATCCTTAGAGAGGCCTGCTTACAAGGTTTGCCCTTTCTTGGCACCTACTAACTTGATAATAGAGAGTTTCCTACACTGATATGAAATTTTCCCCAAATAATAACAGTGGTTCATTATGTCTAAACAGTGTAAAAGATATAGTTTATGCTGAACACCTGCTTTATTTTTGAGATTCTGGGATTCTGGATCATGCTAGGTAAATGCTTATGTGGCCAGCTCCCATTAAAAACTGTAGACTTCTAAGCTCAGGCAAATTTCCCTGGTAAACAACATTTCACATGTGTTGTCACAGTTCATGGGTGCAGGAATTAAATGTGTATTGTGTGACTCTTGTAGAAGAGGATACTTGGAAGTTTAAGCTTTGTTCCTTTCAGACTTCAATGCTTGCACCTTTTTCCTTTGCTGATTTGCTTTGTATCTTTTCACAGTAATAAATCATAGCTGTATGACTATATACTTAGTCCTGAGAGCTCTTCTAGCGATCATTGAACCTGGGGTATTCTTAGCTATTCAGTTTCATTCTTTAAAACAAGAAAGAAAAGTAGCGGAAAATTCAGATTAAAATATTCCTTCTTTGAAGAATAAATTTAAGTACATCCTAATGACTTTTTTTTAAATTTCTTTTTAAATAATGTAATGTTTAATTATATTCTTGGGAGTAAGCATGAGTAATAATGGTATATGAAGGAATAAAACATAAGGAAAAAGTTTCTAAGATGTTTATTTTTATCATAAAAGCCAAATTATCCAGTTTTCATGTTCTTCTATAAACTGAAATTGCTAAAAAATAGTACAAGATCCAGATAATAGAAAACATTTCAGATTCTAAAGAGTGGGTTACTTTAAAATGACCATCATGCTCAGCAAGAGATAATTTTTTAAGGAACTATAATATTTATTTTCCAGAAAAAGGAATACACATCTCTGTGTTTGTTCTAGGACTAATGAGAGGGAATGAAATGTGATTGGTATAGTAGGAGCAGCCAGGAAAATATTATATTAAATAAGTCCTGAGAAGTGAAGGCTATGAATATTCTTTAAGCTTTTAGACTTATACATTCTTCTGAATTTGAATGGGTTAGCTGTTACTCCTCTTCTCATTCAGCAAGGTGATTTGGACTATTTCAAAGCAATAAAATGGGAAATTAATTGAGAAAAAAGTCATTCTGATAGAGTAACATGAAATATTCATAGTTCGATGTTGAACCATCAAATAAAAATGAGTGCTTTCAGGAGAACCAAAACAGAAAGAGGAAATTTTAAAAGAATTAAAATCCTGAAGTTAGAATATGACAAATAATTCCTAACAACATAGCACTTACTATGTGGTAGGCATTAGTCTGTATACTAACTCATTTAATTTTTGCAAAAACTCTAAGAGGTAGTTGTTATTATCATCCCCAATTAACCAATGAAGAAACTGAGGCTTAGAGAGGTAAATAAGGGTCACTGAAGATCATACAGTCATTGAATGCCAGGACTGTAATTCAATTCTGTCCAGAAGCCATGCTCTTTTTAAGACAAGATATATTGTAGAAAGGTTTCTCAAAATACAAAGAATTTGGTATTCTTACCAAATTAAGTTTTATAAGGAAATGTAACTGGGTAAATGGACGAAGACTAAACCAAACCAAACTCTTAACTTGTTTCACAGGAACCAAACACTGTGGCTGATTAGCTTCCACACACAGATATACCTAACAAAAGGCTAAGACTTTTCCTAAGGCCACATTCTGCATGAGTCTTTTATATGATTTAGAATTATTTTGTAAGTTCATAGTTTCTCATAATTTGTGGGGAATAATTTCAAAAAATGGAGGCCTCAATGTTGATACAGAACAACCAAAACTACTAATAAGAAATGACTGGATAAAGTAAAGATTAACATGCAGGGTAGTTTGAAGTGGCAAACCTTGGCCATTATATTCAGCGAGGGTGAAAAGGCAAAAAAAGATTTCAAAGAATACTTGAATACTATTTTCTAACCTCAGAAATCTTTAGGTTGGTGCTCATCAGTGATAAAAGTCAAAAGACTGTACTTTTAAAGGAGTAATGTGTAGATGAATGAATAGATTAGGCTAATGCCCATTAGACCAAAACTCCTTTTCTTCACTATGAGTGGGCCCCCTGGGTCTGTTTTCTGAACAAAAACACAAAGTTTGTGAACCAGCCAGGGAGTTGTTTTCTTCTCTGAGCCTTGG
This sequence comes from Myrmecophaga tridactyla, assembly GCA_004026745.1. Lineage (NCBI taxonomy): Eukaryota > Metazoa > Chordata > Mammalia > Pilosa > Myrmecophagidae > Myrmecophaga > Myrmecophaga tridactyla. The sequence continues at coordinate 18,068 of PVIY010010722.1, read as the reverse complement.
TTTCTACCACCGAAGGTTGAATAAGGAAGTATCTGAGCTTTCATATGATCTGGTTTGCTTTCTTGTATTGGTTAATACAAGCTATGTAATGTCTCATATTCATTTTGAGTTAGCCTTTTTCAGGAGTGTCCCTTATCTCGGTTTTCTATTTGTATGCTTGGTTCTAGTTTCCTTATGTCTCATTTAGTTGCTTTATTACATTCGGGACTTTCATGGTAAGCTATCACAAATTCTCTCTCTCTTTTTTAATGGTAGGATTTTTTTTAAACAATTTTATGCACACACCATACAATCCATTTAAAGTGTACAATCAATGGCTTTCAGTATAATCACAGAGTTCTGCATTCATTGCCATGCAAACTCTCAGTTGAAGCATGTTAAATAAAATAGGTTTATGAAATATACTGCCCAAATTGAGGATAAAAAAGAATATCTCCAGCAAAAATATAAAAGAATGAACCTAGCACTTTCACTGACCAATAAGTTCAATGTGATTAAACAGCATGCTGTGACTGCTAAGCAGTCAAGTCCATATATGGCTACATTCAAAACCATATAGTAATTTAGTACTAAAGGGCATGTCCTAGTAAAGCACTCAGCACATAGAGACCAATCTAACAACAAATTTAAAGCTACTCCCATTTCTTAGATCACATATGGAATGCCATATGTGGTATTAGTTTAGTGAGTAAAACTACACTTTTAAAAGGATATGTCTGACCATATCAAGGTTGGCAAGGATGTAAAACAACTGAAACTCTCATACACTGCTGGTTGGAATGCAAAGTGGTACAACCTCTTATATACAAAATTACACATACACACATACGTATATCCTGTTGGTTCTGTTTCTCTGGAGAATCCAGTCTGATACACCAGCCATTCCACTCCTAGGTTTTTACCCATGATTAATGAAAACATATGTCCACAAAAAGATGGGCACGTGAATATTCATATGGCTTTATTTGTAATAGCCAAAAATTGAAAGCAACCCAAATGCCTCTCAACAGGTAAATGAATAAACAAATTATAGTATATCCATACAATGGACTGCTAACCAGAAATAAAAAGGAAAAAACATTGATGCATGTAACAATATGGATGAATATATATACTAAATGAAAGAAGACTGACCAAAAGATAATTCACAGGGTATGATACACATTTAAATAAAATTCTAGAAATGCAAACTAATCCATAGTGACAGACAGCAGATCAGTGGTTGCCTGAGGATGAGGATCTAAAGACAAATTGATCACAAAGGGGTATTAAGAAACAGGGAGGTATTAAAAATGTTTGTTATTTTTATTTTGATGATGGTTTCTTGGGTGTATAGATAGGTCAAAACTCACCAAATCACACAGCTTAAATAGGTTCAGCTTATTCTAAGCCAATTACATGTCACTAACATAGTTCAAAAAAACAAAACAAAATTAAAAAATAGGTAGGGCAACCTGGAACCTTCCAGTGGAGAGCCTTCTGGATGACTGAAAAGTCCACAACCATCATGCTTATCAAGTCTAACAAACAGAATCCCCAGCAAATCAAAAAAATTAATGCCAAAGGGGCTGTACTAGTTTGAATCTGTGGTGTACCCCAGAAAAGCCATGTCCTTTAATTCTTATTCAAAACTGCTGAATGGGAGCTTTTTGATTGTTCCCATGGAGATGTGTCTCCAACCCAGTCAAAGTGGGGATGCTTACTGGAGCCCTTTAAGAGGGAATGATTTTGGAAAAAGCTTCAGAGCCACAAGAGCCCACACAGCCAGAGCCCTTTGGATGAAAAAGGAAAATGCCCCCCCTGGGGGAGCTTCATGAAACAAGAAGCCTGGAGAGAAAGCAGAAGCCACAATGTTTGCCATGTGCCTTTCTGGTTGAGAAAGAAACCCATGAACATCCCCAGCCTTCTTGAACCAAGGTATCTTTCCCTGGATGCCTTAGATTGGACATTTCTATAGCCCTGCTTTAATTTGGACATTTCATAACCTTAGAACATGTAAACTTGTGACTTCATAAAACAGAATCACATTTCCATCAAAGCCCTTTTCTAGTTTGCAAGTTGCCAGAATGTAGTATAGCAAAAATGGAATGGCTTTTTAAAAGGGGAATTTATTAAGTTGTAAGAGAGAGAAAGTCAAAACTCACAGTAACTATATTACTCCTTCAGTCTTTTTCATCAATATGTGGCACTTCCATCCATGCAGCTTCTCAGTTCCCACAGCCACACTCAGTGACAAGAAGTTGTATTTATTCTATCTCCAAATTATATCTTTAATCTGTCTGCTTTTCTCCCAATAAGTGTGTGTTACTCTAAACCTATATTACAGTCATGCTATGCCTCCAGATGGTTTTCCTACTTCTACACTTCCTAAAAATCCAACTCCATAGAACAACTTGGGCAGTCTTTGGAAAAAGGTAAATCAGATTGTATAATCCCCCTGATTAAAACACTTGAATGGTTTCCTATTGTACTTATAATAAAATCAACCCCTTCTATTGTGTCCTATGCGGTCCATCACCCTCTCTCCTATTTTCATACTATACCACAAACATCATCTGGTATATTAGGCCCTATCCTTATTCTCATTCTTCAAATATATCAAAATCCTTTCTATTTCAGGGGCTTTGCCCAGATTTTATTCCAACTGCCTGGAAATTAGTTTTCCAAATCATTGCCTCACTGACCCTATCTCATCACTAATGTTTCAAATGCCATCATTTCCCTGTTCATGGATCTAAAGTTGTTCCCCCTACACAGTTATCCTCTGTCTCATTAGGCTGCTGTATTTTCTACATGGCATTTAATGCTTTGATTTGTTTATCTTCCCCCAACAGAATATAAACTCTATATGAACAGAGGTTAGGTCTGTTATGGGCATTCTAGTATCCTCAGTGCTTACAAAAATTGCAGATACATGATAAGCAGCCACTAGATTTTTGTTCAAAACCAAGAATTACTTTCTAATAAAGTGCTACCCAAACCTAAGTAATGGATAAAAAAAAGTATATAATAACTTTTAAAGGAAAAAATATTTCCAATCACTCCCATTGCTGACAATTATTTTTGAGAATACTATTACATAATTATTTATATACATAAATTGGGGTGAATTATTTTCTTATAACCCATTTACAACTATAAAACAAAATAATGTATTTATAAATACAATAAAATTTTAAAAGTAATATTTTTAACTGGTATTTAAATTGATAAATGATATTGATTTATTGAAACCAAAATTATATCCTGCAGCATGAAAATGGCTGCGACAGCAGAGGGTCATTAGTTATGGCACCTGCACCACTTTGTACTGTGTGAGAATGCTCACCCACACATCATCTTTTCTGGTTAAAGTTTCATAGAACTTTCATTCTTTAAACTCACTGTGATTATCATTGAAAAATTCTCAAATGTTTGTCTATGAAGTTTAGAATCATTGTATTGAGTTTTTCTTTAAAAAAAGATTGTTGATACTGTGGCTGAACTGCATTAAATTTATATATTTATTTGGTAAAGGATGTCATCTTTATGATATTAAGTCTTTCCATCTAAAAACATGCTATTTATTTTCAGTTATTTAATTCTTATTTTGTCTCTTTGAACAATATTTTTAAATATATAGGCTTATTCATTTTATGAAAAATATTCCTAGGTAGTTAGTATATTTTTTTGCGTCTATGAAGGGAATTGTCTTTTTACTAATAACTTATTATGTTAGCATACTTTTCTTCTCTCTGAAATCTCACTAAATTCTCATTTATGTTCTCAATAGAATTTGTCTGTTACCTAGATTTGCGACTTTACCATTACATCACCTGCAAATAATGATAATTCACTTTTGTTCAACATTTATATGCTATTTCATTTACTTAAGTTATTAATTAGAAATGCAGAATAATATAGAAAACTTATGATGCCAGAGAGCATCCTGTGTTAAATTAAAAAGTAGATCTTTAGAATTTCTTCACATTATATGATGATGTTTGCTATAAGTTTTTGGTTAGAAAGTCTTTGGAATGCTTAGGAACTTTTCTCCTATTCCTATTTTATTTATATATTTCTTACCTTGAATAACTACAGAAATTTATCAACTGCTTTTTATGTCTCTGCTTCTATGATCTAGTGGATTTTCTCTTTGATTCACTATTAACATAATCAATAAAACTGACATATTAATTGTGATATAGCCTTCCAACCATGCTATTACCCTATTTTAAACAGAGCTGGTAAAATTATAGCCCTATAATCCAAATTTACAAATATATTATGGAGTGTCTGGCTTAGCAGCAGTTTTTGCAAAACTCAGTTGCCCACCCCCCCCCAAGCCAACTCTCCCTTGTATTTCTTACCCTTCTGTAAGAAAACTCTGCAGACAGTCAGAACACTGACATCACGTTAGATCACTTCCTTTCTCTAACTTCCACATCCAAACTGTCTATACGTTCTGCTGATTCCACCTACTAAACATCTCTCAATTCCAGATTCACCATCCATTGACTTATTCTAGGCACTCAATATCTCTACTACTTTGATTAGGGATTCTAACTGGTTTTGTTGTCTCCCATATTGCCTTCACACCCAAACCACCTCCTATAATTAAGCTAGAAACTAAATGTGACATTGTACTGTATACAATCGTTAAATGTTTCCTCATAAATAATAAGATAGTTTCCAAACTCCTTAAAACAGCACCTAAAGACCTACATGTTCTGTTCCCACCCCCAGCCTCTGCTTCTGTTCCACTTCATGTTACTGATGAAAGTGGTATGAAGAGCAGGTATATTAGGCATACGAGCATGTCCATACTCATCATGATGTCAGATACCCTCTTGTCATTGTACATGGCCTTCTATCCTACTGGCTAATCAGCCTCCCACCTCTGCGTCCCCATACCCACTTCCCTGAGGACTTCCCTTCAAGAAATCTCCCCTGATTACAATTCTCTTAGAATGAGTTAATCTTGGACTATTAGTTTAGTCATCTTCTCCATTTTTACTTCTCTAAATCCTCAGTATTTGGCTCAGCATATTACGAAATGTAGAGACCCAATTAGGGATGGATGCATACATTGAACTTTAGATGAGCACAAACTAAAAGGAGGAACATGTGCTGATCTGCAAGTTAACACTACAGGTCAAAGAAACAATAGTTATAGCATACACTAAGGTCACAGCATACTGTGTTGGTACTACCCCTTTTGGAGTACTGTATTACAGTCAGAAGGGGCATTCTAAGTGAAACATTAGAATGAGTCCAGAGAAGGTCTGATAAGGACCCTGAAAGCCAGGGTACATAACAAACTTTCCAAGATGTTCGAGATCACGGGAAGACTAGCAATTACACAGGTACAGAAACTTGGGTTGTGTAGACTAGAGAAGAGAATAATAAAGGAGACATAACAGTTGTGTCCAATTTATAGGCCAATTAGAGAGAAGAAAAAGTGTGGAAACACAGATCACAGAATGATAGACCAATTCTCACCTTAGGTAAGAGGAATTTAAGGAACTCTCATTCGAATGACAGAATTCAGAATAATAAAATAGTTACGCATTTTTTTCTTCTATATCTCCCAACATTTCTCCAAGTGAAATTAAAGACAATTCTGAATGGCAAAGTTCTTAGCTATACAGAATTATTCTGAGCATTGCATAAAATTTAGCATCTCAGACTCCAACCCACTGAACTTCAGAATGGTCACAGGTCTAAGGGATAATTAGAAATGCCCCCACTCATTTACAAATGCCCTCATTTGAGAAACACTGAAATTTACACTAGTTGTTGGAAATTGTGCAAGATAGTCTCTTAACACATTTTTAATTCTCTCAATAACCAAGTAAAAACTGTAATTTCCATATTAGGATGAGGAAATTGAAGTCTGCTGCCAACAGACATACCTTTCTGAATTTGTCTGTGTAATAAGGAATTGCCTGCACTCTGCATTCAAGTTTTCCTTCAGATAACATGGCCTATTTAGATTAGTTATCAATACTCTATGTTGAGCTTTTGAGATGCTGATTGTTGGTTTCAGTCTCTCCTACACATTGTGAGCAGCCATACATTCACATTTAGGTTGGTGCCTCCGTAGCAGAATTTACTTCCTGTGGCAGCTCTTCCCCATTGAGATGCCCTATTTTGATAGTCCAGTCAATCCTGATTTACCCTATTATTTTGTACTCAGCCTTAGCATGTACCAGCCATGAAGAATTTCTTTGTTTCTAAAGTAAATAAAGAAATTTAATTACAGAGAAATGAAGGGAAAGGAATTGCCAAAAGTCATGAATCAAAGAAGCTGGAATCAAACCCATGCTAATACTAAAATCAACAGAGTGAATAAAAGGGAGTCAGATTTTAGTCTGATGCAAGGAAAAAGTAAACAAATCCTGGGAAAATACCTTAATTTTGATTGCTAAATATAGAATACCAATAGAAATCTTCTATTTTGCTATTACAAAATACAATTATATGACATTCTGCTTTGACAATAAGGCTAAGTCCTTATTGAGCAAAAGAGTGAAAACAAATATAATATAATGGTTAAAAACTTATGAATTGAAGCTAAACTGAGACTTGGCAATTAATTAATTGTTTGACTTTTGGTAAATTATTTAACCTCCCATGCCTCTGTTTCCTCATCTGTAAAATAGGATAATGATAGTATCTAACTCATAAAATCACAATAAAGGTTAAATGAATTAACACATATGAAGTACTTACAATATTTTCTAGAATGTTAAAAGCTTTCTATAAATGTTAGCTATTATTATTATGAAGGAGATATGCTAATTCCAACTCTACCATTTATCTTAGGAAAGTCATTTTACTTCTCTAGATTTCATTTCCTTGCCAATATACAATGATTTGCAAAAGCCTGTCCAGAAATTCTAGTTTTGTAGAGGCAAATTCATCACAACTCTGTAGTTTGTCTTTTATTTTTCAAAAAAACTTTCATTGGCTATATCTCACTGATGCAAGGGTATTATAATAAATAGGTTATATATTTCCTTTTGAAAATCACATAAACTTTGTTTTCTATTACTATTTTACTGAAACCTAAGCAGAAATATTTTTGGTGGTTTCTTGAATTAATAAGTTCATGGTTCACTCTTTGTAGATGTCCAACCAAGGAACATAAATTACAAACTGGCTATGATAAGCTCTGCTGGTTTTATGTGAAGGGGGAAGGAAATAATGTTTGCAAGTACAACATATGCAGAGTTTTAGAATATTCAATTTGCTGACCTTTTAAGAGCTTTGATCATGTAATGTTTATGTTTGATTTCTTAATCTGGGAGAGTGCTCTCTGCAAATCCCATACTCCAATTGCTGCCATTTTAGGTTGAATGAAATAAGCCAATCAAAAAAATGCAAATATTGTGTGATCTCATTTAAATGAAATAATTAGTATGAAAAAACTCATGGTGATAGAAACTGGAATACAGGTTACCAGGTACCAGGGTGGGGGTAGGGAATGGGGAGTTAATGCTTAACTGGTATAGAATTTCTGCTTGGGATGATGGAAAAGCTTTGGTAGATGGTGGAGATAGCAGCACAACACTGAATGTTATTAGCACCATTGAATTATATATTTGAATGTGGTTAAAAGAGGAAATTTTAAGTTGTATATATGTTACTGGAATAATAATTTTAAAAAGAACAGAGGACTGCTAGGGTTCAAATAGTGAACCCTAACATGAGCTATGGACTATGGTTAACAGTCTAATTATAATAATACTGTTTTATCACAGTAAAACAATTTATTAAATTTAAGAACAATTTAATAACAATTTATAAAATTATCAGTGTATTACCACACTAATGCAAAGTTAATAATATGGAAATCTACATGCATGATAGGGGTATATGAGAACTCTGTATTTTCTGCATGAGTTTTCAATAAACCTACAACTTCCCTAAAAATAAATTAATAAATAGCAATAACAATAACAACAAAATCTATACACTGATAAATGGCCTGAATGATGAAAAAATCATCTCCATAAATTATTCCATTCAGCATGAAGCAATAAATTTTATGAAAGGAGTGTCTTTATGGGTTCTTAGTTAATAAATTCAATAGATCACTATAGGTTACTGGTTAATCAATCAATAAAAAATAAGTTTCTAGTATATTTCAAGCACTGCACTGGATTTTAAAATATTAAGATAACATGGCTCCTGGCCTTTAATCTCTCTGATGAGAGAGATTTAAAGAAATATAAAAGAAAATCATTCTTTAAAATTTTAAGAATGAAGTTGGAAGAGGTAGCCTCAAAATTGACCTAGAGAAAGATCCTTCTCAAGTTCTGATGTGTGTGAGTGTCAAATGGGCTTGTGACTGTGAATGTGAGTGTGTGTGTGAGTGTGAGAGAGAGAGAACGAAGGTCAGTGGGGTGGTGGTGGTGAAGAACTGCAAGCAGAAGCTATCACATGAAATGAATAAGGTGGTGATAATTAAAACAGAAACGGGCAGTACAAATTATAGAGGTACTAGGAAATATATTCAATAACTTCAATGTGATTTGGAGGGAGAGAAAAATCAAAAACTATTAATAGGTCATTAGGTCACAACACAAGATGTCAAGTATGTTTAACACAAGTGAAAATAGGAAAATTAGTAAAAAAGTAGAAAGAAGACAAATGCCCATAAAATGTGATATTATTCATACATATAAAGGAGAGAAGTGTTGATTCATGCTTCATTATGGATAAAATTTGAAAGCATTATGCTAAATGAAAGAAATCAATCACAAGGCTACTTACATGATTCAATTTATAGAAATGTTCAGAATAGGCAAATCCATAGAGAAAGAAGATAGATCAGTGGATGCCAGGGTTGGGGCAGTGGGATGGAGGAGGGAGAAAGGGAAGTGACCATAAATAAATACGAAGTTCTTCTTTGAGGTAATAAAAATATGCTGGAGTTAGATTGTGGTGATGGGTGCACAACTTTGAAATATACTACATACCACTGAATTATGTACTTCAAAGGAGTGAATTTTATGGAATTTGAATTATATCTTAAGTTTAAAAAAATGAGGGGATAGGCGATGTGACAGTGGCTCAGTGGCAGAATTCTTGCCTGCCATGCCAGAGACCTGGGTTCAATTCTCCGTTCCTGCCCATGCAAAAAAAAAAAAAAGAGAAAAATAAAACAAAATAAAAATGAAGGGACGTCATCAACACAACAACTGGAGACATCCTTTGAAAATCCTCGCCAGAGATTTAGTGAATAAAAGGAAAACTTTCCCTTGCTTAGGACTTTGGAAGATTAAAACAACTGGAGACCAACTCCACAAACGCTGAATTGAAGAAACAGAAAAATCTCACGTAGAAGAAGTTCATCCTAGACTGCCAGTCGTTTCTGGCTTTCTCTCCTGATCACTCGATCCACAGGTCTCAAGAACTACATAGAGGCAGCACCCATAAACAGGCAGAAGGAACTAAGCCCTAGAGCGCCAGTGCAGAGCACAGGCTGCATAGGAGCACTGCATACAAAAGGGGCCCTCAGTGTGGGGAGGGGGTGCGGAAGAGTCTGCAATAGAAAGGATGGTAAGAACTGTTGAGACTTCTTCACTCAATCCAGTTTCAGTCAGCTGAACCACCTAAAGGCAAAACAGATTTTTTCTGCAGTGATACACCTTTCTGGATAGACTATCTAACTGTCCAGGATGGACAGATAGCTGGGAAGAAACAGGAAAAGCTTCACAGAAGAGGAAAGCTTCATAGAAATTTTTTTTTTAAGTGGGGAAGAGGGCAATTAAACTTAACTGCTGTAAGACAGGATGGGTTCCAGAATGAAAAGTGTAAGGAAAACTCTGGGATCAGTTCTATAACTACTGTTGAAGAGTGCTTTGGAAATTATTGTTTTTTTCTTTCTTTGCTTTGTATCTATGTTATATTACACAATGAAAAAAGTTTTAAAAAAACAAGACTAAAGTGAAGAGGGCACTAAGTGAGGGAGAGAATTTAAAGAAATCACAGGAGGTAGGGAGGAAAGTATACACAAAAACAAACAGGACAGATGAAGATTCCCAGAGAAGGAACAGTGAAAAGAAGCTCTCTACTGTAGGTAAAGCAATTGCACAAAAGTGCAATCTTAAAAATAGCACCACAGGTTTTCCAGGTAAGATGGTAGAGTAGGGAGCCTCAAGACTCAGTTTGTCCTCCAGTGCAATCTGGAAAAACTATTTGGGAGCTCAAGGCACCAGAAGAACACTATACAATATCCAGGGAAGAGTAGAAGGAAGAGACTGAAAAACTGCAGTGAGGAACTCATATAGAGAAAGACCTGACAAATCTATGTCAAAGCTACTAGAACTATGAAACGAATTCAGCATAGTGGCAGGGTACAAGATTAACAAGCAAAACTCAGTAGTGCTTCTGTGCACCAGTGTGCTGGTTTGAATTTGTGGACCCCAGAAAAGCCATGTCCTTTAATCCTCATGCAGTACTGCTGGGTAGTTTTCTAATTGTTCCCATGGAAATGCAACTCATCCAATTATGGGTATAAATTTTTTTTTTTTGCATGGGCAGGCACCGGGAATTGAAACTGGGTCTCCACATTGGCAAGCAAGAATTCCACCGGCTGAGCCACCTCTGCCCAACCCCAGTATTAACTTTTGATTAGGGAGAGATGTGACTCCACCCATTCCAGGTCAGCCTTGACTGGAATCCTTTAAAAAGGAAAACATTTTGGAAAGAGTTCCTTTTAGAGCCAGGACAGCCTGTGCTTTGATGAAGAAGAAAAATGCCCCTGTGGGAGCTTTATGAAACAAGAAGCTGAGAAAGAAAGCTGGCAGACACCACCATGTTCCCCATGTACCTTTCCAATTGAGAGAGAGACCCTGAATGTCATTGGTCTTCATGAACCAAAATATCTTTCCCTGGGTGGCTTAGATTGGCACCTTGCTTTAGTTGGGACATTTTCACAGCCTTAGAACTGTAAATTTGCATCTTATTAAATTCCCCTTTTCAAAAGCCATTCTGTTTCTGGTATATCACATTCTGGCAGCTAGCAAACTAGAACAACTAGTAATGAGAAATCTGAGAAGAAAATCAAGAAAAATTCCATTTATAATAGCTAGGAATAATTTTAACCAAGGATGCAAAGGACTTGTAGAGAGAAAACTATAAAACATTGCTAAAAGAACTCAAAGAAGACCTAAATAAATGGAAGGACATTCCATATTCATGGACTGGAAGACAAAATATTTTTAAGATGTCAATTTTATCCAAATTGATTCACAGATTCAATGCAATTCCAATCAGAATGTCAACAGCCTATTCTGCAGAAATGGAAAACCAGTCAACAAATATATTTGGAACAGTAAAGGGCGCAAACAGCCAAAAACATCTTGAAAAAGAACCCAGTTGGAGGGCTCACACTTCCTGACTTTAAAGCACATTACAAAGCTACAGTGGCCAAAACAACCTGGTACTGGCACAAAGATAGATACATCAACCAATGGAATCAAATTACTAGTTCATAAATAGACCCTCCCACCTAAGGCAAATTGATTTTTGACAAGACTGCCAAGTTCACTCAACTGGAAAAGAATAGGTTCTTCAACAAATGGTGCTGGGAGAACTGGATATCCATATGCAAAATAATGAAAGAGAACCCCTATCTTACACTATAGACAAAAATTGCTTCAAAATGAATCAAAGACCTTACTCTAAAAAGTCAAGATTATAAAAATCTTAAAAGAAAATGGAGGGATACCTCTTTGGGGTCTTGTGTTTGGTAATGATTTCTTACACTTGACATTATACCCAAAGCACAAGCAATGAAAGAAAAAAAATAGATAAATGGGTCATCTTCAAAATTAAAAACTTTTGTTCATCAAATGACTTCGTTATGAAAGTATAAAGGCAGCCTACTCAATGGGAGAAAATATATGGAAGCCACATATCCGTAAGTGTTTAATGTCCAGAGAATACAAAAAAAAATTTTTTTAATTCAACAACAAAAAGACCACCCAATTAAAAAAACAGGCAAAAGAGCTTGAACAAATATTTCTCCAAAAAGGACACAGAAATAGCTAAAAAGCACACAAAAAGATGCTTGACAACACTAGCTGTGCCTGTCTGAAACTGCTATGTACCCTAGAAAAGCCGTGTTCTTTAATCCTGATTCAATATTGTTGGGTGGGATCTTTTTGATTAAGTTGTTTCCATGAAGATGCAACCAACCTAATTGTGGGTGTAACCTTTTGATTAGGTGGTTCCCATGAAGATGTGTCACCACCCATTCAAGATGGAGCTGCTAACTAGATACTTTAAGAGGGAACCACTTTGGGAAAAAGCTTCAAAGCCAACACAGAAAGAGGTACTTGAAGATGCAGAAAGAAAACACCCTCCAGGAAGCTCTCTGTAAACCAGAAGCCAAAGAACTAGCAGACACTAGCCACATGCCTTCCCAGCTGAAAAAGGTGTTCTGAACCATCAGCCTTTCTTGAGTTAAGGTATCTTCCCCTGGATGCCTTAGTTTGGATGTTTTTATGGCCTTAGAACTATAAACTCATAACTTAATAAATTCCCTTTATAAAAGCCAATCCATTTCTGGTATATTGCAATCTGGCAGTATTTAACAAACCAAAGTACTAGCTATTAAAGAAATGCAAATCAAAACCACAGTTAGATATCATTTCACACCCACTAGAATTGCTACAGTTTTAAAACAAAACAGAAAATTACAAGTGTTGGAGAGGATCTGGAGAGATAGGAACACTCATTAATTGCTGGTGAGATTGTGAAATGATGCCACAGCTGTGGAAGGCAGTTTGGCAATTCCTCAGGAAGCAAAATATGACCCAGTAATCCCACTATGAGGTAAATATGTTGAAAGCAGGGACTCAAACACACATTTGCACACTATTGTTCATAGCTATATTATCCATAATTGCCAAGAGATGAAAGTGTCCATAAGCAAACTTTGTATACTAGATAAACAAAATGTGGTGTACACACACACACACACTTGTGCACACACACACACACTCACATACACACAGGAATATTATTCAGCTATAAAAAGAAATGAAGTCCTCATGTATGTGACAACATGGATGTATCTTGAGGACATTATGCTGAGAGAAATAAACCATGCACAAAGGGATACATATTGTATGATCTCACTGATATGAACTAGTTACAATAAGCAAACTCATAGAGTTAGAAATCTAGAATATAGGGTTTATTTTATTTTATTTTATTTTATTTTTTTGCATAGGCAGGCAGTGGGAATTGAACCTGGGTCTCCAGCATGACAGGTGAGAACCCTACCTGCTGAGCCACCATGGCCCACCCTAGAATATAGATTATTAATGGATGGAAAGCTGATGCTTAACTTGTACATAATTTCTATTTAGGTTGATTGTAAAGGTTTGAAACCACCAAATCATAAATGGTGGTGCTGGTAACACATATTGTGAGTAATTATCGGACTTGACCTATGTCTGTGAATCTGATTGAAAAGGGAAGTTTTGTGTTATGCATCTTATTAAAATGAAAGGTCAAAGATAAAACATGGGACTGTATTACATAGTGAATCCTGTTGTGGATGATAGACTGGGGTTAATAGTACAAGCATAAGAATGTTCTTTCATTAATTTTAACAAATGTAAGACACTAATACAAGGTGTTAATAATAGGTTGGTATATAAGAAAAAATACAACTAATGGAAACTATAGATTATGGGTAGTAGTACTATTTCCATATTTTTTCATCAGATGTAACAAAGGTACCACACTAATGAAAAATGTCAGCAATACTGGGTGTATCAGAATATTGTCTTTTTTACATGATGTTTCTGTAAACCTACAAGTTCTCTAATTAAAGAGTAATAATATTATGCTAAGTGAAAAATATACATATTGTATGATTTCATTTATATAAGATTTAAATATAAAAATATCTATAGAGACAGAAATAGATTAGTGGTTATGTAGGGTTGGGGAAGGATAGACACATGGAAGGGTGACTACGAAGGGTTTTAGGTGTTTTTCCTCTTGGAGTAATGAAAATGTCTTATAAGTGATTGTGGTGATGACTGCACAGCCCTGAGATTATACTAAAAGCCACTGATGGTAAACTTTGGATGGACTGAATGGTATGTGAATATATCTCAATAAAACTGCTTTTAAAATGACAAGCACATATATATACAAACAGATAAACACATATATTCATCTATCATGGACAATTATTAAGTATGCAATATTTACTGAAGGGCTGAAGTGGATGAAGGATGTGTATAATGTATGTAATAAACACATTATCAAGGAAATGAAAGGGGAATAGTCCATGTTAGTTACAGCTTGGCAGTAGGATTCTGGGAATTTTTACTTTCATCAATATGAATTTCTACTTGAAATATTTTATTGATTGTGTAATCAGGAAAAGATCTCACAATAAATAAAAATTAAGTAAAATACAAGACTGGCTCCTAATCTCTGGTTATGACCCAAATAAGGTTAATTTAACAGTATACAAAAACGTCATCTAGAAGAAACAACTCAGAAATAAAAATACAAATATTGAACCACAGATCCCCTTGGTATATACAAAATTGTATTTTATTTTATTGTTTACAAAGCATTTGATTACATGTGACTTCAGTTCCACCATTATTAACTTACTAGTCTATATACAAGATCTACAAAATGTGTTTAAATATTAACAGCATAATTCTTGCTTAAAGAGAGCTACTTAGAGTCATACCTGAAGCTATTTTAAATCTGGGTAAACACTCACATGTGCACACATGCAATTATACAAACACACATGGTTTATTTATATACATGGGTCCCTCGATTTAGAAGCAGCAAATATGTAGATTTTTTATTATTATGACATACTAGGAAAAACTGATTTGAGATGCTTTGCAAAGGGAAATATTGATGACAGTTTAACCAATCCGAAAACCCCAGTAGCCCAAATCTGGTGTGGCATGTCAAATTGTTTTAAATTATATATTGCTTTGTCATCAGGTCCTGTATTTTTATTGGCATATTCCAACTATAAATCTACAAATATCAAAATGAGTACAGAGTTTGAACAAGAGTGATCAATAGAAAACAAAGCTGTTGAATTTAATTGAAGCTGGTATGGGAAAATAGTAAGGGAGAGAAATACTTGAGAAATCTAAATATTTAAGAGTTCACCACAGCAGAGAATTCAGAATGGTATCAGTTTGCAATAATAGGAAACCAAGAACACCCTTAAGCATATAGTTTATATTATAAAGGGGACTATCTATTTTTGATACAGTTGCTTTGAAGAGTATAAGTAAATGATTCCTCAGTGTTTTCTGTTATCCAGAAACTGAAAGTATATCATACTTGATGCCCCTTTGAAAAACTTTTCTCGTGCGCTTAGGTGGTTAATCACTTATTCTTTTCTGTGATAATTCAATCTAGTATACACATTTATTTTTTTATTTGTTGTATTTATTTATATTTGTTTATTATATTTATTTAGTATATGTTCATTATTTCATTGCAGTAGTTTTCATGCTGTCTCTTCTAGTCAACAGAAGCCCCTTTAGGAGAGACACAAGAACATATTTAGCTCTGTGTCTACAGCACCTATCACACAGCAGTTGCTAAATATATGTTTAATGAATGAATTAGTGCAGCAATGCTTATGTAATTCATATTTTGTCCTCTATAGTTCATAAAGCACTATGTTTAAATTTTACACAGTATGGAGTATAAATAATCATGGTTGTCTTGGTATGGTCTAGCATAAATAGTGATCTAGGGAGGACAAATATTTAATATATGAAGTGCAATTCCTTGACCCACATCCATGACAGGCATCTTTAGTCAATCGTAGTATTGTTACTACAGAGTTAGAACCAGTCTTCAGAATCCTTCTCATCACACTGTCCTGGAGCCACAATGATAAATCAGAGATGGGCAAGAGTTGCAACCAACTGCTATTACCAGTCTTCTGAATACACTCAGAAGAATCTTTGCTTTGGAAATCTATTACTTTTGAGCATTTAAAAGTAAATTAATGGGGGAAAAAACATTCCCTACTGCACATATCAAGAATTCTGTAAATCAATATGCCACATATGTGTCCTAGAATTCTCCTTCTGCAATGTCATGTTAAATGAGGTTCTGGTGATGCTTCCTGAAACCTTGTAAGTAAATGTTTTCAGTATCAGACTACTATTGATAGTTGATATTCGAACAATAGAGATAATCACTCCTATTAAAGAAAACCCCTATTTTTATTTCTGTTAAGGATAAAGGGAAAGAGAAGAAATATAAATACAAGTGTTGAGATGTCTTGAACTCTCCCTTTGCCAGCAAAGCCTGCCAGGAAAGAAGCAGCTGCCTTGGCTGTGCTGAGCAGACCCTGCTGATTGATTTAGCAAGCAAGGAATCTTTGCATTCCTGTAGGTGTAGGATTATCCTCTCCCTGCTGCTCTGAAGCATCTGATCTGCAGGCTAGCACAAAGAAAGCTGTGTTCTTTAATTGAGGCTGTAACAGACAGAATAAGAAAGACTCTATAGCAGGGCACACTGAGAAAACAACTAAAATCACTACTCCCTGCAATGCCAGGATTTGTGAGTGTTGGCAGGGAACTTGAAACAGTTCTGGTAGTGGCACAGTCCCAGGCCTGCCTCTCAGAACCTCCAACAAATGTAGAACGGTGTCCTGGGGACAGGAAAATCCTTACATCAACAGCTTGTCCACATGTCCCTTGCCGGTGGTAAAAACTGAATAGTAAACAGGGAAAGCACCAATAGTAGAAGTTCAGTACAACTGGTTCAAAAAGAAAGGCTCCCAATCTTGGGGTTTGTTCATATGAAACTTAACTCCACAAAGGATAGGCTAAACCTACTTAAAATTAGGCCAAAGAGTCGCCCCCAAGAGAACCTCTTCTGTTGCTCAGATGTGGCCTCTCTCTCTCAAGCCAACACGACAGGCAAACTCACTGCCCTCCCCCTGTCTACGTGGGACATGACTCCCAGGGGTGTGGACCTACCTGGCAATGTGGGACAGAAATCCTAGAATGAGCTGGAACTCAGCATCAAGGGATTGAGAAAACCTTCTCAACCAAAAGGGGGAAGAGCGAAATCAGACAAAATAAAGTGTCAAAGGCTGAGAGATTTCAAACAGAGTTGAGAGGTTATCCTGTAGGTTATTTTCACGCATTAAATAGCTATAACCTGTTAGTTAAGGTGTAATGGAGAGGCTGGAGGGAACTGCCTGAAAATGTAGAGCTGTGTTCCATTAGCCATGTTTCTTGAAGATGACTGTATAATGATATAGCTTTCACAATGTGACTGTGCGATTGTGAAAACCTTGTGTCCGATGCTCCTTTTATCTACCTTATTGACAGACGAGTAAAACATATGGATTAAAAATAAATAAATAATAGGAGGAACAAATGTTAAAATAAATTTAGTAGATTGAAATGCTAGTGATAAATGAAAAGGAGAGGTAAGGGGTATGGTATGTATGAATTTTTTTCTGTCGTCTTTTTATTTCTTTTTCTGAATTGATGCAAATGTTCTAAGAAATGATCATGATGATGAATATACAACTATGTGATGATATTGTGAGTTATTGATTGTAGAAAGGAATGGAATGATCATATGGTAAGAATATTTGTGTTTGAATGTGGTTATGAATCATAAGTTTTTTTTAAAAAATTAAACAAATAAATAAAAGAAAGGCCCTAAAATTCTTAAAAATTCGATTTGCTCATAGATTCCAATGTGGTCACAGGAGCAAAATACTGCAAGCAAAATAAAAAATCCTTTTATGATTGATTTCCTACTTCAAATCCATGTTTTAGGGGGATTTTTTAAAAACATAACTCCCTCCCTAAGAACTGTGAAATCAGCCATTCTTCTGCAAGGAGAGTAAAGGCAGAGTTGTGATGGAAGCTGGAGTCTGGAGCACTGGTGATCACAATGTCTGAGCAATATATGAGGCAGTGAGAACAATCAAAAACATCATCTAGGGCGGGCCATGGTGGCTCAGCAGGTAGAGTTCTCGCCTGCCATGCCAGAGACCTGGGTTTGATTCACAGTGCCTGCCCGTG
>PVIY010010721.1:0-67694 GCA_004026745.1 Myrmecophaga tridactyla | reverse complement strand
TAATGGTGATGTTGGTGTTGGTGATGGGGGTGGTGATGGTGATGATAGTGGTAGTGGTGGTGGTGGTGGTGGTGATGTTGGTTTTTGTGTTGGTGGTGATGGTGGTGATAGTGGTGATTTGGTGATGGTGATGTGGTGGTAGTGGTGGTAGTGGTGATGGTGGTGATGATGGTGTTGGAGATGGAGTGATGATGGTGGTTATTCTACATTTTGCAGGGGATCAGTCAATTCTTGGTGACTTCCCGTGGATCTTTGGCCATCTTCTCATTCATCCTCCCTCAAATGTTGAAGCTGGCTTTCCCACATAGGGCCTAGAAGAAGAGGCTGGTGTGGGAAAGGGCTGGAATTTTGGGAAATGGATCCCAAGTCAGAGAGGCTGGGGAAGGGAGATAGAAGCAGAGGCCAGGCTTTTATTGAACCTGTCAATAAAAGGCACTTTTAGGCTTTATTTATTTTCCTCTTTAAACCTCTTTCCACTTAGAGCAAGGAGCTGCTTCTCAGATGTTTTCTGTGTAGAGAAAACAGACAAACATTGTCTTCTGAGTTCATCACTGCCCTGAGGTGGCCTAGATAGCAGGGCCTAAGAGCCTGAGGGGTCCTGACCATGACCCAGCAGATGTGTCCAGCAACTTGTGGCCCAGAGAAAGAGAAGGACTTTTCCAGGGTCACCTTACAGAATTGGGGCTAAAACTAGGACTCCTGGCTTCCTATCCTGGCTTTTCCCATCACACCACAAACTCTTTGACCTCTGATCCACCCAGAGATGTAGAAGAGAGAGTGAAAGACCCAACCAGCAGGTACAAAGAGAGGAAAAGACAAAAGGCGACCAGGCCTCTGAAGCTTGTCCCACGCTTCGCCACCTCCCACAGATGCTGCAGGTCCCCCCACCGTTCGCCAGCCCTGACTACTCTCCGAGCCCCACCTACCCGCCCAGGTTTCTCGAAGTGGGAATGACTGCCATGCTCGGGAGACAGACTCTGGGTCTCCAGGGCGGGGTCTTGGCAGGGCCCAGACTTGTGCAGGGGCCCCCGCCCCACCCCAGAGGGGTATCAGCCACCATCCCACGTGGAGGGAGAGCGTCAGGCAGGGGCAGAGTGGCGCCAGGCCCCGGTCTGGCCACTACAGGAAGACCTGCTGGCACCTGTGGGCAGAGTTCCTCTCCACTGACTCTCCCTGAACTGGCCTCATTAACACCCTCCCTGGGGCTGGAGCCGGGCGGAGGCTGGGAGTGGAGGGCAGGGAGAAACAGCTGAGGCAGTGGAAAGAGTCCCAGCTGGAGCCGTTAACTGGTTGTGTGACATTGACAAATCACTTCTCTGTGCCTCAGATTCTTCATCTGTAAAGCTGGGACAACCATACACAGTCACAGAACAGAGCCTGTGCTGGGAAGCCTATGGGAGGTACCAGTAAGGGCAGAGCATTCAGTAGGCGCTGGATAAGTGATAGCTGCAATCATTCATCTCCAGGGCATGCAATGGATGTTGCTTTCCTTCATTCCTTAGCGATTCTGCTGGAAAACATGGCCACATCTTCAGACTTCTCCACAGGAGTGTTTCCATTCCCAGCTGACTAGAGCCTCTCAGGATAGCAGAGGGACCTCAGGATGAGTTGGCCCAAGTCTTTGTCATCTGACTGAAAACTGGAAAATGGTGTCCTTGCCAGCGGTGTCCTGGCCCCCAGAGAAGTTCAGTTTTCCATAGCTGCTCTGTCCTGTAGCATGAGGACTAAGCCCTCAGAGCCCCAGTTTTCTTTGCTGCAATATAGGATTCTTATAGCGTCTGCCTCCTAGTGCTGTTGTGAAGGAGAAATGAAGGTCAAAGGCATGAGACTCAGAGAATGAGCACACCCAGCCTCTGCCCCCACCTCACCTTCACAAGGTGGGGAGGTTCTAGGAGGGAACCGAGCTGCTGCTGAGAGGGCCTGGACAGCCCCAGGCAGAGGGAGGGACGGCTGAGGAGAGCGGGATGGGGGCCAAGGGAGCCAGCGGGACAACGGCAGGGCAGGCTTGCGGCCTGAGACGGGCAGAAAGGGAAAGTCAATGCTTTCTTGTCATCAGACTTTCCAGTCACCTGCCTGGGAACCTGAAGAAAAGATTAGGGAGCCAAACGCATATTGTTTCTTTTGTTCCAGGTGCCAAGTTTGGTGGGATGAATTGGCCATCTGTTCTCCCAGCTACAATCTGGCAAAGCCGGAAACCTCTGGCTTCCGAGTTGCCACTTTTCATCAGAGTTAAGAAAAGTCTAGAAGCGGGGAGAGGATGGGGCTGCCTGGCCTCTGCATGGACCAGCTGTTCCTCAATTGCCCCAGCAACTCCAGCTCCGAGCCCTCTGTGCCTAAGACGCCCAAACCCTGAGAGTGGGCTGGAAAAGCTCCCGTGACCTTGACTGATGGAGTGAGCCTCTCTGAGCCTTGGTTTCCCATTTGATAGATGAAGCAGACGGGAACAGCATACCCTGTGCATTTTTCTAGCACTGACATGCAGAAGCAGTGATGCCCCCTGCAGTCTCAGAAAAGGAAGGCCGTATGAGGGCAGTGCATGGGGCAGGGTGGCTGTGCTGGCCCTTCTGGGAGCTGCACCTCAGCATTGCTGATCCCATCCTCACCATCTGGCCTCACGTCTCCTCCATTTCCCCTTGAGCAGGGTTCAGGGCAGGGATCTTAACATCAAGTCTGGGTTTTTCTGGGGGGAGTGGAGTTCTAAATCCTCCAGCAGGGATCTTCTTAACTTAGGAGTTCCAGGGGGGTCTGTGACCCCCTGAAACAGGGCAGAGTCGTGTCTGCAGGTGCATTTCCCCAGGGGGTGGCAGCACGTTTCCAACTGATTCACAAAGAAGCCAGTGATCTAATGAAGGTCCAGACCGGAAGGCCTGGAACCTGGGGTGCCGGCCTGTCCCCCAGTTAGAGTGGTCACCCCAGATGGAGGGGAGAAAGAATAATTAAGCCCACCCCCCAGCACACACACAACTTAAAGGAATAGGTCCTTTAGGTGGTGGCAAACCATCCCAGATACTTTTGAGTGGATTCTGGGTGATGGGTGCTGGGTCAGGCTCTTGCCTGACGTACACAAATGCCTCCTGCCCTCTGGTTGGCACCTGCAGACAGGTAATAGACACTCCCGAAAGGTGCGGACAACAAGACTTGCTATTCAGGCCTGATTTATGCCATGCTAATGGCCTCAGGAGCCCCAGGACTAGCTCTGCAGCCTCACTGTCCCCATACAAGTGACTCTGTTTCTTCACCCTCACCCCACTCCCCCAAAGGGCAAGGGAACCATGCCAGCAGAACACCTATTTGTGCTAAGCCCTCTGTTGGCTTATCTTGTTTAACCTTCACAGCCATGACATGCAGGGAGTCCCCATCTCAGGCCACTGAAGCTCAGAGGTCAAAGAACACAACTAAGGGCCAGGGCCAGGACTTGCACCCAGCCTGCTCCAGGGCCGACTTCTTCTCCCACCCCAGGTCAGTGACCAACACTGCTGCATCCTCTCCCCACCCCCACCGCCACCTCCAGGCATAGCCAGTGTCCATGCCTCCCAGACCCCACCTCCGCAGATGGGCCTACATGCTGCTGGCAGGTAACAAAATCCCAAAATGATTCCCAGCCCCGCCCCCCTCTCCCCGTGAAGTGCGTCTGCTGTTCTCCATCCAAACTGATTACAGCCTCAGAGCAGGGTGGCTGGGGGAGGGATGGCGTTGAGAAGACTTGAAAGAAAATTCGAAACACACGTGTGTTGCCTTGGCTCTGGTAACCCCAAGAACTCAGCCAGTGTGGCCCACAGTCTCCCCCTCCCCCGCCTTCCCAGCCCCTCCAGGGTCTCCGAGGGGGCTGCTTTCCATGCTCAACCCTGCCAAGCTGGCTGGGTCTGCAGGACCTGGAGTCCTTGGAGCTGAGAAAGATGCCCCCCGCCCCACCAGAGCCCCTCTGGCTTAGAAGGGGCTGCCGAGGCCCACAGAGGGTAGATGGGCTGCCTGGTAGGACAGACCCCAGACTCCATACCCAGTAGGAGGGGATCAAGGCCCAGGCTAATTGGAAAACAGCTTCCCCCCAGATTCGTTGAAACCTGTTTAAACTATGTCTCATTTTCTCTCTTCCCATCCCTCCACCCTGAGACCCAAGAGAACATTTTTCCTACCCTTGCACCTGCTGCCTTCCACATTAACCCTTGCTCAGTTAGCGGTGGGCTCCATGGCCCTTGGTATTCTGGAGCCAGACTTTAAGGAGGGGTAGGAGTTGGCAAGAGCTGGGTCTGGGAGTCAGAGACAGGGTCAGGGAACAAAGGTGAGGATGAGTGACAGGCTCTGCCTCATGCAGTTTATACGGAATGTCCTTCTAGCTATCAGCTTATGGCCTCCAAACATGTGGCTTCAATCTCTCCTTTGAAATGTTGGGGTAGGGGGTGGGGTGGCTGCCAACACCCACTGGATGCCTCTTTGTGCAGCCCAGCTGAGCACTTGCTATAAACTAATAGCTCTGAGGCCCGTGCCTTTTGCCAATAGCACTGAACACTTGGTTTGCAAATTGGATTCATATTTGGGAGGGTGTGGTCTGGGAACAGGGCTGATGGGCTGGGGGTGGTGGGTGTGGGTTGGCAGAATAGGGAAGGCCATGGGGCTTTAGAGGCAAGCAGAGCTGGGTTCCAATTCAAGCTCAGTTACTTGCTAGCTGGTTGAGCCTGAGCAGGTGACTGTAACCCTCTGAGGCTTTGTTTCTGTATCTATAAAAAGGGTACAACTGATTGCACAACAAAGGGCAATGATGGGCTGCAGCATGTAGCCCAGTGCTGGCACTCAGCACATGCTCGGTGTATGCAAGCTCCCTTCCAGTCTCTCACCTTATCCTTGCACCTCTCTGCAGGCTCACTATCTGTTCCTTGGAGGTCTGATCCCTCCCTGTGGCTGGCTTAAGATGGTATGTCCTGGAAGTTAGGAGATCTGGATCTGAAGCAAAGCTTTCTCATGCATTGACCATGTGTTTCTGGATAAGTCTTTTTCCCTCAGAGGGCCTCAGTTCTCCAATCTGTAAAATGGGTGGGGAGTGGGGGAAGGGAGAGTGGTGGCAGTCGCTGGTGAGCTGTCTAACAGACAACTTCCAGTTGTAATAGTCAGTGAAACCAAGAGGCTCCCAAAAGGCCAAGTCCCAGGGATTTTTACCCCAGAATAGGGTTAGCATAGGGGTGGGGTGGCTGGATGTGTGTCCTGTGAGTTGGGTAACAGGAGGGCTGAGTTCCCCTGGGGAAGTGTGAGGGAGTGTCCTCACCCAGGCCACCTCCCGCCGCCTGCCTCTAACTCACCTCTCCATCCTTGTGACAAATCACTGACTGACCAGCCTCACAGGCACCCATGGACATGAATCTTTGGACGACAGGAGGGTGGTGTGAAGCAGACTCTCGCCAACATCCCCACATCCATGGGAGGTGGCTGCCAAATCACCAGGGTTGTTGTTAAAATGCAGTATCTGGGACACCAGCCCAGATGCATGGGAATCTTCAGAGCTGGAGTCCTGGATTCGGTATTTAAGCCACTCCCCAGGTATTTCAGGACGCAGCCAGCCTTAAGAATCCACTACTGAAGAAGGACAAGGGAAAATAGGCTTTGAAGACTGCCGGGCCTGGCCTTAAATTGCAGATTGTCCCCAGTCAGCTGTGGAACCCTCAGCAGCAACACATGTCCCTTCTCAGTTTTCTCATCTGTTAAATGTAATAGAATAATTCCCATTTCATCAGGCTGTAGCAAGGATTACATACCATCCACAAAGCACCTGGCCCCTGGAAGGTGGTCAATAAATGAGGACAACATGCAGTTGGATAGGTAGATAGATATAGAGTGCGGGCAAGAAAGGAAGAATGCTGTGTGTGCTTAAAGAGACACATGCCCTCTCCGTGTCCCAGTCTCTCCATTTACAACCTGGAGATAAAAACAGTACATACTTTCCAGGGGCATCTGGAGGGTTACCTGAGCTAATAATGTATGCAAAGGACCTGGTGCACAGAGATGCTAACAAAAATCACCATGGTTCCCCTAAAGAAATAGTGGTGCCCTAAAGGCCCCTAAGTGGCTCATGTCCACAGTGGCTTTCTCTTGTGATGGAGAGAGAGGAGGAATGGGGGATATTGATGGCCAGGGGATGTACAGTGGGCAAGTTGCTGTCTTCCAAAAGCCCCAGGGCCCTGGAGGGAGAGGGGATGGTAAGTCTGCAATCTTGGAACCTGAATGCATCTTTCCCAGCAGGTCTGAGTTCATGGCCAGGCGTTGGTGTTCAAGAGCCAGACCAGGCCACTGGGTGACCGGGATGGATCTGGCGGGATGTTTTGTATTGGAGTGATTGGAAGTGACGGACCAGGGCTGGGCAAGAAATGAGCTGGGTGAAGGAAGCCAGCAGGCGGTCCGCAGGCTCAAGCTGCAAAGCATTAGTCCAGGGTCTGCGCTGGGGTGGGGGAGGATGGGTGGGGATTAATTTGGGGAGGGAGGTGCTTCAGGGTAGGAAGCAAGAAAGAGCAGACTTCAGGGGAACACCCTGGAAACCCAGAGGTGTGCTGACAGAGGCAAAGGAGGAGCATGGGCCATGGCAGTGATGGGCACTCATTCCGGCTCATAGTGTGATTCTGCAGAATCCTCTTAACCCCTAGGAAGAAATGCTCTCTTTATGCCCATTTCACAGAGGAGGAAACTGAGGCCCTGAGAAGTCAGGGACCTGCTCAAGGTCCTCCAAACCCCACCTTTCTCTTCTCCTTGCATCTCCACCCTCACATCTTTCTATTCCTTTTCTTCTTCCTCCAAACACATCCACAATTGGCTGAATAATGGTCCCCCGAAGATATCCACTTCCTAATCCCCAGAACCTGTGAATGTTACCTTATCTGGTAAGAGGGACTTTGCTGATGTGATTAAGTTAAGCATCTTGCTTCATCAAGGGGAGGCCCTAATTGTAATCACAATGGCACTTATGAGAGGGACAGGGGTAAAGTCAGTGTGATTGGAGCCATGCACTTTGAAGATGGAAGAAGGGCCCATGAGCCAAGGGAAGCTGGCACCACTAGCGGAAAAAGCAAGGAAATGGATGCCCTTGGGGCTTCCAGAAACCATCCCTGCTGAATTTAGCCCTACAGGGCTCTAGAACAGCAAGAAAATATATTTGTATTCCACCTCCTCCCTTTCATCTCCTCCTCTTTCTCCTCTTCCTTTTCAATTTCCAACAATTGTCCTGCTTCTCATTCTCCACCCCCTTTCTTCTCCCTTCTCCTTACCTTCCACTACAAAATGGCACAGCTTTTTGGAACCTACAGTTTGGGGTCAAATCCCAGCTCCACTACATGCTGACTCTGTGACTGAGTAAGTCCCTTCACTTCTCTGAAACCCATTGTTCTCATCTACCAAATAACTGCAACTCCCTAGGCTGCTCTGGGAAATCAGAAGAAATGGTGTTGACAGTGGGAATGGTCCATCATGGCCACTCAATAGATGTGTGATTCCATGCAGGTCCCCTGCAGCCCTGTTATCCGAAGCTCCGCCTGGGCTCAGGTCAGTGGCAGGAAGGGGGACCCTGCCCCAGAGACTAAAACAGTCAGATGCAGACCTTCAAGCAACTGCCCAGTCTCTCTGCTGACCTGAGAGGGAGCCGTGGTGGGGCCCTGGCTGACACAATGCCGACTTTGCCTGGCACTGACCTCAATCTTGTCCTTCTGGGATCCCATCTCAGCCAGATGGGGTGTGAGTGACAGTTTACCA
The DNA here is from genome assembly GCA_004026745.1 of Myrmecophaga tridactyla. NCBI lineage: Eukaryota > Metazoa > Chordata > Mammalia > Pilosa > Myrmecophagidae > Myrmecophaga > Myrmecophaga tridactyla. Next base: position 59,969 of record PVIY010010721.1, on the reverse strand, counting down.
GGCGGGCTTGCTAAAGATACCCTCACCCCGGGGGAAACAACAGTTGGTCTTCGGACCCCCATGGGCCGGCACAGAGCAGCAATTCGCTCTCAAAGAAGATGAAACATAATTGCCCTTTCTTTTCCATGTCCAAGAGAGACTTCCCTCACCACCTCATCCTGGGAAATCAAGTCTCCTCCTCCTGAAGTTGCTATTCCCCAACAGCATTCCAGTAAATTAGCCAGCAGAAGGCAAGTCTCCTGAGGAGTCATCAAAAGTTTACCCATCTCTCTGATGAACTTCAGAGAAGAATATGCCTCCAGCTGTTCACCCTTAGATCTCAGGCTAAGGGTGGAATTCTGAAGGTGAAAGTAATAACCTCTCTTGTGTTCTCCCATTCTGTGCAAGGACTATTCGGAACACATTTAATCTCCCAATTTCATATAAGAAAGCTGAAGCTCAAGGAAGGGGCAATGATTGTTACCAGGATGCAAAGCTGGTAACAAGTGACAAAGCAAGAGTAGCAAGAGGAAATGCAATCAACTGCCCTTTTTCCCCACGTTGTTGCACTCTGATGCCCCGCCATGTTTCCCAGGCATCACAGGAGACCATCTTATGAACCAGATATTGAGCATATTGAAAGGATTTCATTTAAAGACATCATTCACTTATCCCTTAGCTCCCACTTGCCCCATGTGACAAATTTCTAAGAACTCTGTGCCAGAAGTTTTGATTCTTCTTAAAAAAAGGGGGGAGGACGGCATTGCCTTGTCTTGGTGGACAATGAAAAATTATATAGCTGGTTGTGTTTTCCTTTTCATTCCAGCAGCCAGGAAGCTCAGAAATAAATTCATAGTTCAATTGTAGTCATTGTGGCATTTCAGTCTACCTCATGACTTCACCATCAAATCTTATCAGAATTTACACACCTTGGACGTGCCAGCCCCTACAATCATAAGAGTGAAAATATCTCATTTTCTCCCAATATTGGCCTCCTGTTTAAAAGGCCCTGCTACTAGTCCCCAAAATTTACTTACAAAATTTTCTATTTTATTACGTGCCTTTGTTACTCTACCATAAGTATTGTCTGGAATGAGATGAAGCATAAACTAGCAAATGTTAATTTGCCATCATTTTATTGCTATTTAATTTTTGTTGTTTCAGTGAGCTGGGGATCATCTCATCAGAACAGGACTCAGTCAGATAGCCAAGACCCTTGGCCAAAACTTGACTTGAGGCTGTCTAAGCATCCAGAAGTAGCACTTGTCAATGAATAGGTACTAACCATGAATGATATGCCAAGCACTATTCTTGGCATTAGCATTATGGGTTAGCACAACAGAAAATGTCCCTTTCTTCACAGAGAAAAGCAATAAACAAATACTTATATAACAGTATCAATTTAGATGATGACAAATGCAAAAGGTAAGAGGATAAGGGGAATGCCTGGAATGACGTACTTAGGCAGGTGAAATTTCCCTTGAAGAGGTAACACTGAAAGTTGACCTGGAGTGATAAGAAGGTGCAGCTGTGCACTCTAGGCAGCAAGTGCAAAGGCCCTGAGGCCAAAATGAGTGAGATGTTCTAGAAGGAGCTTGTGGAAGGAATGTAGGGGGTGGGTTCAGAGAAAGGGTCAGGGGCCTAATCAGCGGGGCCTAGAGGGCCATGTGAAAGAGCTGAGATTTTTCTAAACCAATTGGAAGACATTGGAAGGTTTTAAGCATGGGGTGAGACATGACCTCTAGCATTTATCACTCACAAAAATGGGCTTTACTTCCACTAAGTGGTTGGTACATATTTAAGAAGCCACCTGCTTCTTCCAGGGATGATAATAGTTCTTTGAGTTCCTCAGTTTCCAAACTTGCTTTGTATCTCTGCCAGGACCACAATCTCAATCAGTACATTTTCTGAAGGTACTTTGTTAGTGATTCTTTAAAATGGGTTATCTAGAATATTACTGGAATATGTATTTTTCCAAATAGCAAATTGTCCATACTGCCGGCCAGAACTTGTGAACCTGTTATTATGGCTGTAACTCCAGATATCTGATAGTGGTTATTTCCCCAAAGAACATTAATTTTATGCTTATAGTCTTTTTTTCTTTCTTTTTTTTTTTTTTGGGAGGGGGGTACATGGTCCGGGAATCGAACCCGGGCCTCCCACATGAAAGGTGGGCATTCTAACCACGAAACTACCCGCGCACCCAATTTTATGCTTATAGTCTTTTATGATGTACTTTCTCAAACTACATTTCACAGATGACTTAGCAAGAGAATGAAGCGCATTGGTAAATCTGGAGTAATAATGGCACTTCAGTCAGTAAGCACTGCCCAAGAGGAGGCCACACTAGTAAGCATTTTGCAAATATGATTATATGTAATTGTCACCATAACCCCTTCCCCACTATTCCATGTTGGAACTGAGTTTTGAAGAAGTGCCTTGACTGACATCATATGGTTGCATTAGTGGAGCCTTGCATTTATCTGTTCAAAAAATATCAATCCATTCCTCTAGTGTGTCAGGCACTGGGTGAGGATCTAGAGGCTCAGCAGTGAGCAGGAAGGACATGGTCCCTGCCCCCAGAAATCTCCCATTCTGAAGGGGGAAATGGGCAGGGAACCAGGCAATGCCCCTGCAGCCTGATGAGAGGGGAAATAAAGGATGATGCAGGACACAAGAGGAATTTCCTGATTAGGACTTAAGGGGATCCAGGAAGGCTTCCTGGTTGACATGACATTTAAGATGAAAATTCCTGAGAAATGAGAAGGAGCAATTCTGAGAAAGGGGATGCAGGGGAGCTGTCCCTCTTTAGAGTTAACACGCTCACTCCCTGGAAGAGGACCCCAAGTTCTGCCACCATTATAGAGAAATGACGATTGAGCAGCATCTGAATGAGTGATGAGGCATTGGCTAGTTAAAGTGGTAGTTAGGAAAGGACTGAGGCAGGGATGTTTTAAGAGAGGCTGATGTGATTAAAGACCTCTGAGTGTAGGGTGGTGGGAGTGTAATGAACTGTGCTCGGGAGGAAAGTGACAGAAAGTGATGTGTGATGTTAATCACTCTCACTTCCCATGGAATTTTTAGGAGATGTCCAGGGTAGTTGATCATCCTGTCTTAATTAGATTATTTTGTAACATAAAGTGATTATATCAGTATGACATTTCCCCACCAATCTAATACATCACCTGGATCATGATAATTTATTAACTAAGCATTAGTCATATTTTCTTATTTGGGAAGTTGATACTTTCCCATTGTAAAAAAACAGGGAATTTAGAGATAAATTATAAAACCATATAATTCTAAGAGAAAATATAACTCCTAGGCAGTGTGTATGTTCTACAGACAAGGAATTTGAGGGCCAAATAGATTAACTGAGTTGCCTAGTAATTCATAAAAGAAATGATGACACATGAAATGAGGATGGTTATAGATAGAGAGAGGAGACAAGATTCAAGAAGCCTTTATGAGTAATGGAAAAATATTCCCCTTTTTTTTAATATGTAGTCTTCATTTGATTCTTTCCCCCTCCAACAGTCACCCTTTACATCAACTAAAAGCAGGGAGGATCACAAGATATTAGACTGAAGATCCACATCCTTAACATATAAAATTTATTTTGACAATAAAATATAAAAACAAGATAGACCATATACTGGACCATAGAGCAAATGTCAAAAATTCATGTGGATTTAATTCACATAAATAATATCCTTTTAAAAATGTACTGAATATAACAAAATATGCATTATTATAAAATATTATGATAGAGCCAAGATCAAGCCTGTCAACTATAACAATAAATGTACATGGGTTAAACTCACCAGATCAAGCCTGTCAACTATAACAATAAATGTACATGGGTTTAACTCACCTTTAAAAAAAAATTTAAACCTGGCTCAAAAACAAAACCCAACCATATGCAGTATAACAGAGACACCTAAACAAAGGGATTCAGAAAAGCTAAAAACAGAGATGGACTTAAGAATACCTGGGAAATGGAAACCAACAAACAAGAGCAGGAGAAGTGATCCTGATACCAGGAAAAGTAGAATTCAATTTAAAAAAAAGCATTAAACATAACAAAGATGTATAAAAGCCATAATCAACAATGATGATATAACACTAATTAACATTATACACTAAATAACACTATAACCATCTCTATGAAGAAAAAATGACAAGAGCTGCAAAAAGCATAGATAGATGCGCACTTATAATAGACTTCAATACACACTCACAGTACAAGACAGATGATGTGAAATGACAACAACAACAAATAAGGAGATAGATGATCTAAGCAACATGATTAGTAGGGTTGGTCTACACCCTAATAGTAGTGAAGTCGTCTCAAGTCCCAACAGCACATTCACAAAAATTGATCACAAAAATAATAACTTCCATAAAGTAGAAACATTACAAATAGTCTCTTATGAAAATAAAACTGCAAAAATAAAATAAAATTGCAATACTAACAGAAATATAAATGCCCCACCTAGAAAATTTTAAATCTCCCATTAGAAAACTCCTAGAAAAAAGAAATACAAACTGGAATTACAGAATTTTTTAAAAATACTAACAATGGAAATATTTCATATTAGAATCTATGGGATGCATTTAAAACAGTGATCATAGGAAAACTCAATATTTTACCCTTTTTTCAATAAACAGAAAAGAATTAAATTAAATGAATTACATTTCTGGCTAAAAAATAAACTTGAAAACAACAACAAAGCAAGCAAAAAGAAAGCAAGAAGAAGGAAATAATAAAGATAAAAGCAGAGATTAATGAGGAAAACACTAGAACAAAGATTTAATTAAAAATCAAAATCCTGGTTAAAAAAATGAACAAAATAGTCAAAACAGTAGCTAATTTAATCACAGACAAAAAGAAGAAAGCATAAATATACAAAATACGAAATGACAAGGAGGAAAATCACCATTGAAAAAGATAAAAGTATAAAAATCATGCAATAATACTTTGCAAACTTTTATGCAAATAAATTTGAAAACACATAATTGTGAAAAAACAAATTTATTTTAGATAATAAGAACCAGGTTTCTCACTATTGGAGAAAGAAGTCAAACAGAAAGTCTAGAACAAACTCTGTGGTGTTTGTTTGTAATCTGAAGTATAAGTGCATAGTTTTTGATGGATAGACAGAGATAGAGATAGGTGTATCTGTATGTGTGGGTTCGTAGCTCTGTCTACTAGAAGACCTATAAGTAAGGCACCCCAGAGTAATAAGCACATCTAGCACCCATATCTTGCTTTCTAAACATCATTCTTCAATAAAAGGAACAGGGGTTCACTGGATAAGTGATTGATTCCAGGACAGAAAGGGAAAATATAAGATAAAACTGGAATATCTTTTGATCCCAGAAAATAAAAAGATGGAGGTTTCTTAAAAGAACAGGAACAATTCTGCAAGTAAACTCATTGCCCTCCCACCCACGTGGGACATGACATCCAGGTGTGAAAGTTTCCCTGGCAGCATGGGAGATGACTCCTAGGAATGAGTCTGGCCCTGGCACTGTGGAATCAACAATGCCATCCTAAACAAAAGGGGGTAAAAGAAGTGTAACAGGTAAGGTATCAGTGGCTGAGAGAGTTCAAATGGAGTAGAGAGTCTACTCTGGAGGTCACTCTTTGCAAGCTTCAGTTAGACATTGTTATCTACCATAACTTGTCAAACCCCAACCAAAATCATTCCAGTCAATCCTGAAGAAGACCTAGAGCATTATATAGGATTTTACAAAGGTTCCATGCACTAGGATAACTTCCCAGAAACCTACAGTCTCCAGATGGGTCCCTGGACCCAACAAATCCTGAAATGCAGAGGGCCCAGCCTCTCCAGAATATCAACTAGTTCCATCCCATATTAACAACAGCCCCTTCCAATATGAAGAACTTAGATATCCCTAAAGAGTGAGATATAAAGATCAAAGGCGATGCTGGAGTTATGCAGAGAAGGTAGGGTTAACAAATGAATAAGAATGCTGAATCATTAAATTGATATTTCTTTTACTCTCCAGTATCTTAGAGCAGCTGGAAGTAAAAATCTCAAATTGTGAAATTGTAACCCATACCAACTTTGAAATTTGTTCTACAACTAGTTGTTGTGATATGCTTTGAAATTTATTGCTTTTTTGTATATATGTTATTTTTCACAAAAAAGAAAAAAAATATTTCTTCTAGCCTCCAATGTTTTGGAGCAGCTAGAAGGAAAAATCTGAAATAGTGGAATGGGAATGGTGGAATCTATAACAAACTCTAAAATCTGTTCTATAACTACTTGTTAAAGGGTACTTTGAAAGATGGTTACTTTTTCTTTCTTTTATTTGTATAAATGTTATATTCAACAATAAAAAATGTTTTTATTTTAAAAAAAGAACAGGAACTGAACTGAAGAGCTCCTAATGTCTAAGGCTGGAACAATTTCAGCAAAAAAACAAGTAATGATAGCAATGGATTATAATCTATTGAATAAAGTGAATGTGCATGAGTCCACATGGATATACAAGTAATTGAATAATAGGGTAGAGGGCACAGCTCTTCTATGCAGGAGAATTCCAATTAATAAATGTAGAAGGATAAGAGAAAGATCACCATTAGACAAATACCACACTAGTAATTATTGCGGATAAAGTCCACTGATGGATGTTAAAATTAGAGGTGAAAATTTGAGGAGGAATATAATTTGTCTAGTTTCAAAGTATTCTCCCCCAAAATATTTATTAACTTCACAGCAAACAGCCTTCACCAAGAGATTAAGAGCAACACCACCAGTAATAAGACATGCCAACACCACGAACTCCATAACAAGAGGAACTAAAAAGCCAATGTAATTTTTGTGGATTCTTGCCCAAAACACAAAATCTCAGTCCAGTCATGATAAAATGTCAAACACAAACTGAGGGACATTTGGCAAAATAGCTGACCGATACTCTTTGAAAATGTAAAGATCATGGCACATAAGGGAAGACTAAGGAATTGTTAGAAATCGCAGAAGTCTAAGAAGAAATAACAGTTATCTGTGATATGGGATCCTAGATAGGGAATGATCTGGAATGAAAAAACAAAATTAGCAGAAGAATTGGTAAAATAAGAACATGATTTCAGCAATAGCGGTATAACAATGTTAATTTCCTGGTTCTGAGAATATATACTTCGGTTATATAAAATGTTAATATTAGGGGAAGCTGAGTGAGTGATATATAGAAACTCTTTGTACAATTTTTGCAAGTTTTTTTGGAAAATCTAAAATTAGTTCAAAATTAAAAAGCAAAAGTTAAAATAAATTAAAAATTAAGGTATGTTCCCTGACCACAAAATAATTAAAGTAGAAATCAGTAACAGAAAGACACCTGAAAAATCCCCATGTATTTTGAAATTAAACAACCAACTTCTAAATAACATATAGGTGAAAGAAGTAATCACAAGAGAAAGTAGAAAATAACCTGAACTTATTGCAAAGGAAAACACAACATATCAAAATCTGAGGGATGCAGCTAAAGCAGCCATAAGAGGGAAATTTATAGCATTAAATGTTATTAGTAGAAAAGATGAAAAGTTCCAAGTCAATGATCTGAGCTTCCACTTTAAGAAATAAGAAAAAAAAAGAGTAAATATCCCTCATAAACATAGACACAAAAAATTCCTAACAAAATTTTAGCAAGTTGAATCTAAAAACCTATACATCCTGATCAAGCAGTTTATCCCAGGAGTGAATATTTGGTTTAGTATTTGAAAGCCAATGTACTTCATTATATCAAAAGACTAAAAAGAAAATATTATCATTTCCACAAAGGAAGAAAAAGTATTTTTTTTTTTTTTACAAAATTCAACACTCATTCATGTAACAAAAATCTCTCAGCAGGATTTTTAAATAGGAATAGAAGGAAACTTCCTCAAACTGATAAACCACCTCTCTGAGAAACCTACAGCTAAGATCATGCCTATTAGTAAAAAACAAAGTGTTTTCTCCATAAGATCTGGAACAAAGAAAGGATCTGCTCTAACCCTTTCTATTCAATATGCTGTTTTGGAGAGTCTAGGCAGGAAAAAAAAAAAAAAAGGCAAACATCTCAGAAATGATGGAGTAAAACTGTCTTTATCTGCAACATGAGTATCTATGCAGAAAATCCTAAAGATAGAATGTTGCTATTTGGTAGCATTAACATGGAATATTGGTGGGGAAAGAAGAGACTATTGTATAAATGGAGCTTGGAAAATTGGTTATCCATTTAATTAAATTAATTAATTTAGTGGAAAATTGGTTAGCCACTAAAATTAGACCCCTAACTCACATCATACACAAAAGTCAATTCCAAATAGATTGAATTAAATGTCAAAAGAAAACTTGAAAGCTTATAAAAGAAAATTTAGATGAATATTTTATGACAAAATACAGAAGGCACTATCCATAAAAGAAAAGACAGATACATTTGACTATGTTAAATTAAGACTTTCTGTTCACCAAAAGACACTTGAAGAAGGTTAAAAGACATGCCACACTAAAATGATTAATTATAAGTTGTATCTATGTTACCAGAACAGAACTATATGACACAAAGAATGAAACTTAAAGCAAACTATGGACAATACCTAATAATATAACTATAATAATATTGTTTCATCAATTATAGCAAAGTTTCCACACTAATGCAAAATGTTAATAGGCAAAATTGTCAGGGGGGAGCAGTATGTGGAAACTGTGTTTCTACATGATTTTTATGTAAACCTACAATTGCTCTAATTAAAAAAATTATTTAAAGAAGACAGACCACAAGTTGTGCACGGATAGTTCAGTGATAGAATTCTTTCCTGCCATGTGAGATGTGAGAGACCTGGGTTCAATTCCCCGCTCATTCACTCAAAAAAAAAAAAAAAACAAGAAGAAGAGGAGGAAGGCCACAAACTAGAAGTAATTTGCAACACACGTAATTGAAAAAGGATCCAAAATATACAAAGAGCTTTTACAAATCAATAAGAAAAAGAAAACAAATAATTAGAAAAATGGGCAAAATACAGTAAAAGGCATTTTAAAGAAGAGGAAATACATATGGGCCATAAATATATGAAGAGATGTTCAATCTATTAGTGAAAAGAAAATGCAAATTGACGTTACTATAACGTTGGCAAATATTAAGAAATTTGACAATACCAGATTTTGGGGGTAGGTGTATCAATAGGATCTTTTATATATTACAGGTAAGAGTAAGAATTGGTGCAGTCACTTTGGAGATAAATTTGGCTCTATCTTTTTTTTTTAACTGAGAAATCTTCACACCAGTATGACTCAATTTTGTATAGTGTTTTCATGGTTATAATAATGTAGACTCTGAATGTTGATCTAATCATTTTCAAATTTTTGTATTGTAAAAAATAACATACGAACAAAAAAGCAATAAATTTTCAAGTGCATTTTAACAAGTGGTTATACAACAGATTTTAAATTTTGGTATGGGTTCCAGTTTCATGATTTTTGATTTTTTCTTTTAGCTGCTCCAAGACACTGGAGACCAAAAGAAATATCAATATATTGATTAGGTAGTCATATTCATTTGTTAAATCCTACCTTCTCTATTATACTTTTCCTTCTCTTTTTTATTTCCTTTTTTTGTGAAAAATAACATATATACAAAAAAGTAGTAGATTTCAAAGTACATTGCAACAATTAGTTGTAGAACAGATTTCAGAGTTTGGTATGGGTTACAATTCCACAATTTTAGGTTTTTATTTCTAGCTTCTCTGAAGTTCTGGAGACCAAAAGAAATTTCAATATACTGATTCAGCACTCATACTCATTTGTTAAAGCCAACCCTCTCTCTATAACTCCACCAACACCTTTGATCTTTCTTTCACTCCTTAGGGGTATTTGGGCTATGGCCATTCTCAATTTGGCTCTATCTAATAAATTGAACTTTGTAGAATGTAAAAACTTAGTAATACCCATTCTAGATATAGACACAACAGAAACTCATTAGAAGTAACCTAAATGTCCATCAACAGGAATATGAGTAAATAAATTGTGATATATGCACAGATAGTTATCTTACGGCAATGAAAATTAATAAACTATACTCACATGCAACAACACAGATGCAATTTAGTAACACTGCATTAAAAGATAAAAAGCAAGTCTTCTGAAATTCAAGGGACCCACTTTTTATAAAACAAGGAAAACTAAACAACATATTGTTAAGGCATGCATGTATATCCAAAGTCAAGAAATGACAAACACAAAATTCCAGACAGTGGTTCCCTTTAAGAGGAAACAGGAAGACAGGATGGGAGAGAAATACATAGAGAAATGTAAGTTGGTGATAATGTTCTAGGGCTTGGGTTGGGTGTTGAGTTGATGGGTGTTCCTTGTGTAATTAAAAATAATAAATAATAATAATGATAGTACATTGTGAACCAAAAAATTATGGTCAATCTAATTATATATCCCTAGGAGTCAAAATGGAACAAAACAAATACTTAGCACAATTTCTGGCATATACTATATGCTCAGTAAATGTCAGCTATAACTTTTGCTTCTATTCTCAGCCTTGCTGACACCTAATAGCTTATCCAAGGAATCGCCTCCTCCAGGAAGCCTTCTCTGCTTGGTTAGCCCTCACCCCCACCCCCATCCTGGAGTTCCCTCAGTTCCCTGGGTTGACTCAGATTATAACATTTCTCAGGTTATGTGGAAATGGGTTATCTGTTAATCAGATCCTGAAGTCCAGGCAACAGTGAGCACTGTCATCTGTATTTCTACCCCTGGTTTCTGCTTGGTACCCAGCACATTTTTGTTGAGTGAGCAAGTGCATATGTGAGTAGCAGGTAAGATGGCGCTTGGACCCTGGAGAGGCTTTGGCAGAATCTCAGAGCTTGACTGAGGACAGGGACAGGCCAAAGGTGGGCAGGGGACATCTATCAGCTCAGGGTGCAGGCTATAAGTGAGTGCATTGTCTGCAAAGAATTGAAAAGCAGTAACAAAATTTACTTCACATCAATCTGCTTTTTATTATCACCAAGTGCTAGCAGTCCTAAAACAATGTCACCAGTAAATACTGCTCCACAAGAAAATAAATTTGTTGATTTCAGTTCTAAAGAACGGCTGCAGTTAATGTTGGGTTTTAATCATATATATATAACCATTATATTAGCATATTTTTATTACTTATCCTTTAATAAACATTGTATCCTACATGGAAGTTGGTTTGGGGGACCCCCAGTTATGTGGTCAGTCCCTTATGCAGCTGTATGCGTTCATTTTGAGAACTAAACCCTTGACATTTCAGAACCATTCAAGCTTATTTGGGGGCACAGTCTGTGTCTCCGAACCTTGTGGCACTACGTATTCCTGCATTTAAACAGTAGCTTCAAAATTAACAGCAGTGACAAGGTGAATGAATATAAAGAGGAAACCACAGAATGGGAGTTGCATCAATTCTGCTTTTTGATGTGACTGCTTAGATTTTAAAATTAAGACACGACACAGAGTCTAATGTCTTGCTGGTTAGGGGAAAATGCTGGTTCACACAGGAAATCATTTACTGAATTTGAATACTGTCTTCAAAATAAAAATACATCCTTTTTATTAGTGACTTTTAAGCTGATACATAAAGCAAAATAATGATTTTTTAAAAGTGATTTTAGAATTATTACCAAAAAGAATTTTGAAATATAGAGGAGGGGATGTTAAAAAGGGACAGGTGTCAAATATACTGGACACGCTCCTGCCGGGGACCATGGCCTGAGGACAGGACTCAATGGGAAAGGGGACGAGCAGGATTGGAATCAAGAAGAAATTTCTCAGAATACACCACACCCAATGAATCCCACGTAGCGCCTCCCCTCCCCGCATGTCCCTCTTCACTGCCCAACTACATCTTGCTTTTTGCCTTTGAAGATAAACAGAAAATGAACGGTTCTCCAGCCCTCCTCACACATCCTACAGAACCGCACCTCCCCACTCCCTGGGTAGGACACATTCCTTTGGGAGGGCACCATACCCACCAGCACCTACTCCTATGTGGGCTCCAGGAGAGAGGTGGGTGAACTGGTCAACCAGGCATTCTTTGGTTTTTTGCATAACCAGGGGCTGGAAGGCTCCCTGCAGGATGGGTTGAAAGGAGCGGGCTCTACCAGCTTTCAGAGACGGGGGGTCTTTAGGGATGATGCCCACCAAGCCCCTCGGCAGGCGACCTGGTTCAGAAAGAGTGTACCTCAGACGTTACCTTCTGCCGCTACCTCTGGTTAGCCATATGGTCATGAGTAAGTCACCTCATGAACTGAGGCTCAGTTTTTATATCCAAAAGGCCAGACTAACAGTGCTTAGCCCAGGGGCTGGAGTGAGTGAAGGAAAGCCTGCAATAAGCAGCAGCTAGAATTATTATTTTTCAAAACCACAAACATGCAGGCCGAGAAAGCCCTAAGGATTTCTCTGAGGCCAGGCAACAGGTTGACATCAATGCCGGGCCCTGCATCATCCTGCGCTCTCTGCACTGCGCCTCTGGCTGGAGATGTGTTTGGGGCCATCCTGAACAGGGCCGTCTCACATCTTCCCAACTGCACCAGCTGATTCCTCAGGAGTGGCTGGGGCAAGTCCTCTGAGCCATTCCTTCTCCTTGCCCTGGTGTCTCTCTGATTCCCCACCTTCCTCTCTCCCCTCTAAGGTCAAGTGGGGCCTTTTGGGTGGTGAGCAAGGAGGCTTGAGTTGAAGGTAGAGGGTTGAGTGTCTGACTTCAGAGATACAAGAGGAGACCTGAAAACTGAGAGCCTGTTCCTCCAAACTCCAGAGGGGTATGGGTCAGGTAACCTGGGAAAGGGCACAGCTCTTTAACTTATAGCAAGGCAGGCTGGGCACAGATAATGGGCCAGGCAGTGAGCAGGAGAGGCTGAACATGACCAGACAAGCTGGTGTCCTGGGTCTGAGCAGGCAGCCAGGGCCCAAAACTTTCACTAGTGGAAGGAAGGGGGCCCTCGGCTCCTGATGCCCCGCTGCCCGCTCCCCAGTTCCAGGTCGTGTTTATAAGCCCCCAGCATCTTTCAAGCCCTGATGGGGCCTCTGGCACATCAAAGTGCCAGAGCACTGCTGAGCACGTGGGCCATTCCCCAGACACCTACTCTATGCCAACTCTTATGCAGGGACTCAGGGATGCATCCAACAATTATTCCTTTTTTTTTTACCTTGATTTTTATTACAGAAGTTTTAAGTTTACAGGACAATCATGCAGGAAGTGCAGAGTTCCCATGTACTCCCCCACACAGATGGTTCTCCCAACTATTAACACTTTGCATTAGTGTGGTATCTTTGTTAAAATTGATGAAACAATATTATTATAATTATACCATTAAATATAGTCCATAGTTCACATTACAGTTCACTGATTGTGTTGTACAGCAATTTTAAAAAAATGTTTTTTTTTTAATGCAATCTTATTGATATATATTCACACACCATATAATCCATCCAAAGTATACAATCAGTGGCTCACAGCATCATCATACAGTTGGGCATTCAACACCACAATCAATTTTAGACCCTTTCAACAATTATTGTTTGCGCACCTACTATGCACTAGGTGCTGGGGAAACAGCCAAGAACAAGGTAGGGAGAGCCCTGTTCTTGTGGAGCTGTCATTCAGACATGCAGAGCAGGGAGGGCCCACATGGAATTAGCTGGTCAGGGGGACAGAGACTTTGACAATAGCGTCAGTGACTGAACAGAGTAATGGTACCCGGGAAGGCATGGTCAACTCCATCCCAGGGGTCAGGGAAAGCATGGCCAGGGCTTGGGAAGGAAGGAACAGCATGTGAGGCAGAGGGAACTGCATGTGCAAAGACACAGAGGTGTGAAGCCAGGCAGTTGCTTGGGAACTATGAGGAGCTCGGCCTGGAGGAGTAGGGGGGTGCCAGGTAGGAAGGGTAACTATATCCAGGTAGCCTGTAGGGTTCGGGGGAGCCAGAGGGAAGGTCGGGGGACCCTTCACTGAGGGGCCAGGAGAATGATGGCTGCCCCAGAACCGCTGTTGCTGAAGCCTGTCGTGGTCTCCCATCCACCCGGGCCTGTGAGAGGCCCCAGCCGGGCCCCCACCCCCCGCAGCCCTCCCCTCGGCTCCCCGCCTTCCACCCCCACCCCCCACCCCCCAGTCCTGTCACCAGCTCTGGGCCTCTCCCTGCTGCTCCAAGATTTTCCTCTTGTGATGGATGGAAATTTCCCTGCTTGGGTCAAGTCAAATTTCTCCTGATTTGTTGTTTTACACACACTGAAGCCGGAGGCGGATCCTGCATGATTCATAAAGAAAAACGCACTGTCTGTGGAGGAGAGTAATTTATAGGTGACGTTTCCCTCCAGCCTCCAGAGATGAAGCTCGCCGAGAAGGAAGAGGAGGAGGAAGGAGGAGGAGAACTGGGAGGACTGGGAGTGGCCGGCGTGGGCTTCTGCAGCCCCCAGGACGCCCCTCCGCTGGCGCTGTCCGCCTGTCGGCGTGTTGGGGCCGGGCTGCGGGTTGCCCTGGCCCCTGGCGCCAAGCCAGACCCCGGAGGCCCGGAGACGAGAGGGACCCAAGGCCTCCGCGGTCCTTCCCTGCTCTCCCATCCCCGCGTGCCCCTCCGCCCTGGCTGCCGTTTCTCCCTCTCCCTCTCTCTCTCTCTCTCTCTTTCTCTCTCTCGTGTGTGAAAATAAATGAAGTCAAGTTTCCCGGCCCTTCTCGCCTGGAGGGGGCGAGAGGATGGGGCGGGCAGCCAGGGGACACCCGCCAGCCCCCAGCCGTGCAGCCTGAGGGTCTCGAAGCTGCGGTGGGCATCGGGCCGGGGGACACAGCCCATCGGGGGTCGCTAAGACTCCCGGGGTGGATGGAACTCTGCAGGGGTGGGGGGTGGGGAAGGGAGGAAACTCCCAAGCAGGGCTCCCTGCCAAGGGCTTCACACCAAATCACAGTTAGGACCAGTGGGGAGGCAGTCTCCACCTTGGTTTCAGAGATAAAGAAATTGAGGCTCAGGGGAATCAGAGGCTAGCAGAAGGGGTGGCATCCAGAGCTGTGGGCTTGACCACATGCCCAGAAAATGCCAGCAAGTAGAATCTCTATGTCCTGCGTCTTGGGAGAAGAGAGGAGAAGGGCAGAGGCAGGAGCCCAGAGCATGGTGGGGTGCGCCTGAGGATCTGGGGGGAAACAGGGGCACTGGGCAAGAATGGGCTTCACAAGATGCTG
Organism: Myrmecophaga tridactyla; assembly: GCA_004026745.1. NCBI lineage: Eukaryota > Metazoa > Chordata > Mammalia > Pilosa > Myrmecophagidae > Myrmecophaga > Myrmecophaga tridactyla. The sequence continues at coordinate 44,780 of PVIY010010721.1, read as the reverse complement.
AAGGAGCCTGGGCTTTGGACTCAGGCTGACCCAGCCCCAGACCACCCCTCAGTTCTCAGCTGCATACCCTCAGCCAAGTCTCTTGCCTTCTTAGTTTCCTTTCGGTCGTATGAAAAGCACCAGCCATTACGTTGTGGGCCTCATTGGCAGTGCATTCTCCTTCTCTTCTCCCTCCTTTGAAGGCCCCAATGGCCATGGCTTCATTATCTCTAGAATCCACCCTCAGGCCAGAGTGGGAGGCTCAGGGAGACATGGGGGCAGCCTTCAGGACAAGCTCTGCTGGGTCAATAAAGTCCCCAGCATCAGGAGGGGGCCTTCCACCTGTCCCCACCCCATCTCAGCCATGCTTTCCTCCCCACCATCAAAGCCCACCTCCTGATCTAGTCCCACATGTCACACAAGCCCCATCCTGGACTCTGTCACACTGCTCCTTTAGTCCATCTGTCCTGCGGGGCCCCAGAGACTCCACCAGCCTCACTCTGCAGCCCCCAGTTGCTCTCACCCTGGGCCTGCCCTCTTACTCTCCCATTCTGTCGTCACTCACTGAGAACTTCCTCTGAGTTGTGCCCTGGGCTGGGCTGGGCTGGGCTGGGCAATGGTCCCCGCCACTGGGAGCTCCCTGACTAAAGGGGGAGGTGCCAGGTGGCCTCTTTGCCATCATGATGGGCCTTGGACTCAGCAGACTCTGAGGAGGGAGAGCCAACTGTACCTGGGCATTCAGGGAAGGCTTAAGCTGGGCTTTGAAGAGTGAGCAGAAGCTTACCAGATTGAGAAAAAAGGAAATGGTGTTCCAGGCAGCAGAATCGCACGTGCAAAGCAGAGATGCAAGTAACCATCCCTTCTCACTATCCTAGAAATGCCTCATTCTCCATGAACCTCATTCACCTTCTCCTCTCTGCTGCCCTCTGGCCCCTTTGTTTGTGTAATACTTTAAAGTCCCTGCCAGGATCAGCAGGGGCCACAGTTCCTCCCCCCCCTCCCGCCCCCACTAGGCTTCCCCACAATGTCGCCTAGTAAAAGTACTCAGGGACACATGGCTGAACCATAAATTAAGCCTTCTGGGGATGGATCCTGCTGAATAAAAAGCACATTCAGTAGCGAGAATATTTGTTTTTGTTTTCCTTCTCCGAGTAAATGGAAACATGCACTGACCTCACTTTTCTCACAAGTACAGTAGCTTTCCTGAGCGGCCGTCAGGCCTGGGGTGCCAGGAAAAAGTGGTGGAACATTCTGCATTAGGAACAAGGGCCTCAGTGGCAGCTGTGGCCGCCAGTGGAATACAGCTGTCAGGTCGCTGACATGAGTTTCCGAGGGGTGGGGAGGATCCAGCCTGGGCCTCCCAGGGGGCTCCGGGCATCGCCAGGCTGGGACTTTAAGAGTGCTGTCCTCCCGATTCATCTTCTGATGACTGCATGTACAGTGGTATCCAGGCACAAGCTGGGAGGAAAGCATACAAAGGGGCCTTGGCATCAGCCAGGCCTGGAATGTCATCCCTGTTGCCACTTCTTGGCTCAGAAACATCAGGCTGACCATTACACCTCTCTGAGCTTCAGTTTCCTCATCTTCAAAATGAAAGTGATGGCACCAACCTCATGGGGTTGCAGGAGATTTAAATATGTGAAAGTAACAAGAAATGTTGTTTCTCAGTCCCTTCCTAACCTTGTCCTGACATGCCCAACACAAGCTCCGCCTCCTCTGAGATGCCCTCCTAGTCTGGTGACCTCTCCCATCTGTGAGTCAGGCATCTAAGGTCCATTCCCACTTCCGCTACTTTATATTGATGGGTACCTTTCCACAAGAGCAAGACATCCACCCACCCAACCACCCACCCATCTATCCAAATACCTATCCATCCACCCATCCATCTGTCCATCCAACCACCCACCCATCTATCCAAACACCTATCCATCCACCCATCCATCTGTCCATCCAACCACCACCCACCCATCTATCCATCCACCTGTCCATCCACTCACCCACCCATCCACACATCCATCCATCTATTGACTTGTTCACTCACTGACTATTGTGAGCAGCAATGCATACTCTCCCACTGTTGGGAAGGTGGGTTGGTTTCTGTTTATGATCTGGTCTTCATCAGATGTGGACACAGTACGCACTGTCCTTTAGAGACCGGGTGGGGTTGTCCTCAGTTTCTTCTATTGCCAGCACAGGACTTGGCACAGAACAGACTCATTTGGATGCAAGGGTCAGAAAACCCAGCCAAACTTGCTTAAGAAAATGGGAGTCCAAGATTCATGTAACTGGAAAGTCCAGGTATAGGTCTGGCTTTCGATGCAGCATGATGCTAACCTCAAGTGATATTTCCAAGGCCTGGTCTCCCTGCATCTCTCAGCTCCCCTCTCCGACATGGTGGCAATCCTAGCAGCAGCCCTAGCCTCACATCCATTCAGATTCAAGTCCAACAGGAAAGATCAAAATTCTTGTGCAGAAATGTCACTCAGATCACCTGGGCTGAGAGTTCAAGACAGATGGAGCCCCAGGTTAAATGCTGAGGGGGGATTAATTGCTGGAAAGGCAGGTACCAAGTGCCCACTACCCTCCTAAATGCTGACACTAGAAATCCTGAACTGATTAAGCTCCAAAAGGCCCTTGAGGGACTTACACTCAAGTGGAAGCAGGTTAACAACACATGAATAAATAAGCATATAAATAAGATGACCAGGGATTGCGATAATTGCTAAATGACCATTAAAACAAGGCAGGCAGTCAGAATGATTGGGGTGTAGTTATTTTAAGCAGGTGATTAGGGAAGGCCTCTTTGAGGAGATGTGAGCTGAAACTTGAAAAATAAGAAGAAATCAGCTGTTCCAAGGACCGGGGCGAGGAAGAATTTCTGGCAGGAAGAATAGCGAGTGCAAAGGCCCTGAGGTGGGAAGATGCCTTGTGAGTTCAAGGAACAGGAAAAAAAGCACAAAAGGGAGCATAGGTTAAGATAAGGCTGAAGAAGTTGGGGGGTCAGATTAGGGAGGTTCATAGCAGAGTTGGAATTTTATCTTCCAAGCGATGGACAGAGCCGTAGTGAGGTTTTAAACAGGGAAGGATATGATCTGATTTGTTCTGAGTTTTTTTAGAACCATTTTTCTTTTTTTAATTTTCATTGTGGTGTAAACACATTTAATAAAGTACCTAAGTGCATTCATTTTAGGGATGGCTCGAGGTCCTCTTCATATGCATACACTCAGGTACTCACACCCAGATCAAGTTACAGACACTGCCTGCACCCCGAACATCCCTCATGCCCTTCTGAGTCAATTCCCTGGCCCCCAAAAGTGACTCTATTCTGACTTACATCATCATAGATTAACGTTGCCTGTTTTTGAACTTTTTGTAAGTTCAAAAACTATATATTCTTTTCATCTGGTTTCTTTCACTTAACATGATGTGCACATGATTCATTCATGTTGTTGCATGTAGCAGTCATTCACTCTTTTCGTGGTTGTATAGTATTCCATTTCTTCTACTTTCCCAATACTGGGAAGGTGGGTTGTTTTCTGTTTGCTATGTGATCTGTGATGTTCACACATCACTGTGTGGACATAATGCACACTGTCCCCTACAGATTAGATGGGATTGGCCTCAGTTCCCCCTACAGCCAGCACAGGGCTTGGCACAGAACCAGACAAGCCCTATTTTGACCAAGTGGGGTCAAGCTGAGCCTTCACGCCGAAAAGGACAGATGATCTAGACTAGAATTAACTAGATGCCCTCTCGCTCCTCATGACCTCTCCCAGGCTCTGGCCACCTCTCTGACTCACCTCCCTATCAACAGATTTCAGGTGCTCCAAGTTGGTTAGACAGAGGTTCTGGTAGTTGCCGAGCCCCAGTGTCCCCAGCGGCCAGTGAGAGGGACGTCGCGGGAAATGAGAGGAGCTGCGGCCAGCCGCCAGGCAGTGACTCAAAGTCCAAAAAATGTGCTCTTGGCCAGGGTCTCCTTCCTCTCTCCTCTCGGCCCTTTCAGGCAGCGAGGAGTTGGCAGGGCCAGGGTGCAGATAACGTCGAGAGCCCCAGGCCCTCTTCTGTCATCGCCTCCCCAGCGTGAAACCCAAGATCTTGTTTATTTATGAGGAAATTCTGTTCTGCTGCTCGACAAATGGTGTATGGGGCCAGGCGCATGGAGCCTGGAGCCAGCCCAGCCAGGCCTCAGCGTGCTGCACTTCGCCGCTGATGCAAGCTCAGGAGGAGATCTGGCAGCAGTTGGAGGCTCAGGCTCGACATTCCCTGGATGGGGGTTGGGGATGGGAAAGCGAGGGGTCCTCCCTTTCCCTGAGTAGCCTGGGCCAGAAAGCCCCTGCCTTCCTCGATAGAGCCATTGTCGACTGGCTGGTAAGGAAATCACAGGCGATAACATCCGGCAGCCAATCGGATCCACCCACCAAGGGGCTAGCACCAGCGCTGCTCTGGGATTCGCTTCTCTGCCTTCCTTCCTGGGAAGATGAAATGAGACGGTGTATGTGGAGTACCCAGTGGCAGAGAGAAGGAAAATAAACTCTACCGAGGGCCTGTTGCCTGTCAGTTATCTCATCCAGGTCAACAGTAGCACTATTAGGTAGATGTGAGTGCCCTTGTTTTATGACAAGGGGTTGAAGGTCAGAAGGGTGAAATCACCCAACCAGGGGCACAGAGCTAGTAAAGGTAAGAGACGGATGACAAACCCAGGGCAGTCTAACTCTGACTCTGCCTCCTGGGTGCGGTGACAGCGTGCTCAGGAAAGAGCCAGTGCCCTGTGGCGGCCAACTATATGTTGCATTGTTTAGTGACTGACTCTAAACCTTCTACCCTGCCTTCCTGCCTCTCACTGTGAAATGTCTTTTAATAATCCACTTGATGGGTTCCTAAGTGGAGATACATCTACCTCTGGTTGATGGTTGCTCCTTTTAAATTCTGTGTAGTTTTCAGTTCAATCTGGTCAAAAGGCATGGCATTACCAGGGCTCCTATCCAAACAAGGGTCACTTACAGACCTGAAATCTTCTGTTTACATGTCATGGGCATGGATGGGGTTAGTGACTATTGAGTTATGGCTCAAGCATGTGTTTTTGAAACTGGCCCTTTCATCTCCACCTCCAGAGCTATGGACCTAAAACAAGCAGTTTCTAAATGGCAGAAGTAAGACCAACCATATCAGCTATGTAGTAAACAAAAATAAGTTAAATGCCTCTATCAAAAGACAAAGACTTTCAGCTTCAGATCTATAAGCAAAGCTTTTCTTTTTTTCCTCACAAGTTTTCAAAATGCACCCACACCAAATCCCAGATCTTCTAGGATTCAACCCTGTCCTTCCCAGTCTACCCGGACTCTAATTTTTCCAGGGTCAGCTTGCTTTATTTTTATTTTTATTATTGGATATTTCAAACATACTTAAAAGTATGGAAAATAATGTGCTGGACACACATAGATCTACCAGTGAGATTTAATAGAAGCCAATATTTTGCCATAGTTGTTTCAGGTCGCTCTCTGAAGTTTCATCCATATCGTTCCCTCTCCCTTCCTTCCCAGAGGTAATTACTAACTTGAAGATGATGTGCAGAAAATCCATGCAAGCTTAATAATTTTTCTACGTACATATGTATCCAAAAACCATATACAGACTTGTTTTGGATGTTTTTAGAATATACTTAAAAATATCACATAACAGTTATTTTTTTTCAACTTGCTTATTTTGAGAATTATACATATTGAGACGTGTAGATGTCCTGCATTAATTTTAACTACCAACTAGTGTTCAACTGATAAATGCCAGGTAATTTATCCATTTCTCATTGATGGGCAGCTGTTTCTGGTTTTTACTACCGCAAGCAGTGCTTTGATGAACTTCTTTGTTATATTTCCTTGAGAACTCTGGTATTTCTATGCATTTCTATAAAAGTGGAATTTCTTTTTAGGTTGGTTTTAACACTTTCTCATACTTATTCTCTGCTTTCTCCTCCTCTCTAAGGGTACAGTTCAAGAGGGTTTCATAAATAGGATTTGATCTGGGGTTTGAAGAAGGAGAAGTTATTCTCTTATGATGGCAGAAAAGAAAGTGAGGGGTATTCTAGAAAAGAGATGCCACCAATACAGAGTCACATGGCAGTATGCTGTGCTACAGACTTTAGTATTAATCAATCCTGGAGGATGGGGCTTGAGAGTCTGTTGATAAAGCTGGGGACTTTGAGGAGCAGTTCCTTTTTTTTTTTTTTTTTAACCATATCACTGGACTTGTTTTTGTACCACCTCCCATTTCAGAGCCAAGAGCACATGCAGATCCAGGCCAGTGGCTCTCAAGCTGGTCTGTGCTTCATAATCTTCCTTGGAGAAGCCCCTCCCCTGGAGATCCAGGATCAATAGGGCTTGAACAGGGCCTGGAAAGTTGTACTTTTAGAAACCTTCCCAGGTGATTCTGATGCAGCCAGTCTGCTGCTCTGGCATTGGGGAAACACGGATCTAAGCCTGATATGATACCTGGCAGTAAAGCTGTTGTTGCCAAGGGGACATAGCTCTGGACATATGTTCCTGGCTAACCTTGCCTGCTCATTACTCTGCTCGTCCTTGTGCCCCTGTGAGCACCTGTTTTTGTGCTCCCTATACTGAAATAACTTAGCAAAACAAGGGAAGGAACCCACTGTGTCTCCTGTCCTAAGGAGGGTGGATCCTCACCTTGTCCTTTTGCTCTGCCTCCACTGGACTGGCTGGGGAAGAGGGCCTGGCTGGGCCAGTTGAGAGCCAAAGACTGTATCACTGTCCACACAATAGTGATTAAAATAATATCAACACAAACAGTACTTTTACTGAGGGAGGATCTATCGTGATCCCCATTTCACCGACAAGGAAACTGAGGCACAGAGAAGGCACAGCTACCAAGTGGTACAGCTGGAGTCAACCAGGCGAACCAGCTTCAGTGCCCATGATAGAACCATTCCACTAGACCCTGCCATCACCTCACTGTGCTGAGAGGCGTCTCGCCAAGGCCACTGTCTCAAGAGGCCCCCGTGTCTGGTCCCTCCTGTGCTGGGGTCATGTGAGCGTCTCCGCCCTGTCTTTCACCCTCTCTAATCTCAATCCTTTTGCATTTAAAACAAATTGTAGATGTTCATGTATGAATGATAATACTAACAGCCCTTACTATTGCTATGTACCAAATCCAGGAACAAACATGGCTACATACACACAGCAGTGCAAGGGGCATTTGCTGGTCCCTCTGTGAGAAAACAGCCTTTGGGGGGGGGTCATATGGCCCAAGGTCACATGGCCACTTAGCTGAGCCTGCAGAGTTTCTTACAGCTCTTCAGAGTGAGGGCAGAGCTAACAATGGCAATACGATTTAAGTAACAATACAGCTGCTCCCTTGATGGAGGGGAATCCCTTCTTCAGGTCAGAAACATCCCATTTCTTAGGACTTTTTCCTTTCAAAAGCAACAGGAGCCAACTATCTTGATTGGAGCTTTATCCACCTGTATCTGCCTCCTAGCTAACAACTGCAGTGCTTCCTCCCTGCTCGCTCTTCTCACCCCCAGGCTTGCACCTTCTGGTCTGTTCTCCAGCCAATCCCAGAGCCATCTTCTTTCTTAAGCTGATCCCGTCCTTTACCTTTTCAGAAAAGTTTGGAGACAGACCTCCTCTTACCATGTCCCTCTCAGTAAAAGAAAGCTTCGAGTGTGACAGCTCTCAGCACACCCCAAGTGGCTGAGCTATCCCTGCAGCCCTCCCTTCACAATACTAGGAGCTAGGGATGAAGAGATGAAGCCAGGAACGTGAGGTGAGGCACAGGTGCATCCATTCTCCAACCCACGCAGCCAAGGCAGCACTGGACCTGGGGACAGCCTTCTGTACCTTCAGATCTCTTTAGACTTACCCACCAGAGGCATTAACCACATGTGGCTCAGGAGCACTTGAAACTGAGTTTTTAATTTTAATTAAGTATTAAGGTTTAACCGCTGATACTCAATTCCGTTATTGGAAAACTTTTACTTGTTTGAAACAACTTGGGTATGTGAGTCTACTTTTTCAACTATAAATTTTATGAACGCCAAGTAAGAAGTATTTCCAATGAAAGTTCAGCGTTTGAATTGAGATATGATGTGAGTATAAAATACACACTGGATTTGGAAGATTCCATAAGAAAAACATAATGTTAAATGTCTCATTAATCATTTTTATATTGATTGTATGTTGAAATAAGATTCGGCTATATTAGGTTAATAAAAGATACTATTAAAATTCATTTCCCCCAACCAAAGCAATAGGCTGAGTCCTCAGTCTTGGGGTTTGTTCATATGAAACTTTACCCCACAAAGGATAGGTCAAGTCTACTTAAAATTAGGCCTAAGAGTCACCTCCAAGAGAACCTCTTTTGTTGCTCAGATGTGGCCTCTCTCTCTCTCAGCCAGCACAACAAGCAAACTCACTACCCTCTCCCTCTCTAAGTGGGACATGACTCCCAGGAGAGTGGACCTTCCTGGCAACATGGGACAGAAATCCTAGAATGAGCTGGTCTCAGCATCAAGGGATTGAGAAAACCTTCTCGACCAAAAGGGGGAAGAGCGAAATGAGACAAAATAAAGTGTCAATGGCTGAGAGATTCCAAACAGAGTGAAGAGGTTATCCTGGAGGTTATTCTTACACATTTAATAGATATCACCTTGTTAGTCAGGATGTAATGGAGAGGCTGGAGGGAACTGCCTGAAAATGTAGAGCTGTGTTCCAGTAGCCATGTTTCTTGAAGATGATTGTATAATGATATAGCTTTCACAGTGTGACTGTGTGATTGTGAAAACCTTGTGTCTGATGCTCCTTTTATCTACTGTTCCAGTTTGCTAGCTGTCGGAATGCAACATACCAGAAACAGAATGGCTTTTAAAAGGGGGAATTTAATAAATTGCTAGTTTATAGTTCTAAGGCCAAGAAAATGTCCCAATTAAAACAAGTCCATAGAAATGTCCAATCAAAGGTATCTATCCAGGGAAAGATACCTTGGTTCAAGAAGGCCGATGAAGTTCAGGGTTTCTCTCTCAAGTGAGAAGGCACATGGCGAACACAGTCAGGGCTTCTCTCTCAGCTGGAAGGGCACATGGCAAACATGGCATCATCTGCTAGCTTTCTCTCTTGGCTTCCGGTTTCATGAAGCTCCCTGGGAAGCATTTTCCTTCTTCATTTCCAAAGGTCGCTGGCTCCTGGACTCTCTGCTTCGTGGTGCTGCAGCATTCTCTGCTCTCTCTGAATCATTTTCATTCTCCAAAATGTTTCCTTTTTTATAGGACTCCAGAAACTTATCAAGACCCACCCAAATGGGTGGAGACTTGTCATCACCTAATCCAGCTTAACAACCACTCTTGATTAAACCACGTCTCCAGGGAGACAATCTGATTACAGTTTCAAACATACGGTATTGAATAGGGATTATTCTGCCTTTATGAAATGGGATTTAGATTAAAACATGGTTTTTCTAGGGGACATACATCCTTTCAAACCAGCACATCTACTTTATCAAGAGACGAGAAAAACATACAGAATAAAAAGAAATAATAGGGGGAACAAATGTTAAAATAAATGTAGTAGATCAAAATGCTAGTGATCAATGAAAGGGAGGGGTAAGGGGTATGGTATGTATGAATTTTTTTCTGTTGTCTTTTTATTTCTTTTTCTGAACTGATACAAATGTTCTAAGAAATGATCATGATGATGAATATGCAACTATGTGATGATATGGTGAATTACTGATTATATATGAAGAATGGAATGATCATATGTTAAGAATGTTTGTGTTTGTTTGTTGTTATATATTTTTTAATTTAAAAATTAATTTAAAAAAGGAAAAAAGATCAAAGGTAATGGTGGAGTTATACAGAGAAGACAGGATTTAATAAATGAATATGATTACTGAATCATTAAATTGATATCTCTTTTAGCCTCCAGTACCTTAGAGAAGTTAGAAGTAAAAACTTATGATGTGGAATTGTAACCTATGTCAAACTCTGAAATATGTTCTACAACTAATTGTGGTGCTGTGCTTTGAAATTTATTGGTTTTTTTTGCATATATGTTTTTTTCCCAAAAAAAAAGAAAAAAGTCACTTGTGATAAAAAATATTTACTCCTTTTAGCCTCCTATATTCTGGACCAGCTAGAAGGAAAAATCTGAAATGATGGTACCGTAGCTTGTAACAAACTCTGGGATCTGTCCTATAACTTCTTGTTGAAGAGTGCTTTGAAAACTATTGTTTTTTTATTTCTTTGCTTTGCATATGTGTTATACCATACAATAAAAAAGTTGAAAAAAAAAAAAAGAAGGCCAACGCCCCCAGGGGAGCTTCATGAAATAAGAAGCCTGGAGAGAAAGCTAGAAGACATCACCATGTTCGCCATGTGCCTTTCCAGTTGAGAGAAAAACCCTGAACATCATCAGCCTTCTTGAATCAAGGTATCTTTCCCTGGATGCCTTAGATTGGACATTTCTATAGCTTTGCTTTAATTTGGACATTTGCATAGCCTTAGAACATGTAAACTTGCAACTTAGTAAATTCCCCTTTTTAAAAGCCAAGAAAAGAAAGCTTGGGTTCCCAGTGCCTGCCCACACAAAAAATATATCTATATAAGTAAAATAAAAAAAATTCATTTCCCGTATCTATTCACTGTTGGAATTAACAACTGGAAAACTTAAAATCACATCTTTGTCTCACGTTACACTATATTGGGCAACCCCAGGCAGAGCTCTCTGGGAAGATGCTGCTAACCAATCAGAACTGGCGCACTGAGGTAAAATCTGTTCACCATCCCTGGGTAAGCAGCCTTTCAAGTGCAACTCGCAGGGCGGTTGGTGTAATGTGGAAAGTGCTGCAATTGAGCTGCCAAAGTGTGCAGGAGCAGGATGCGGGATCGATTGGTTCTGCCTGGCAGGAAGTTCAGAGACACATTTTTGAAGGTGGTGGGCAAGGTAGCCAGGTGGATGCCAGAGTAGGGGAAGGGCATCTCAAACCAAGAGAATGGCCCTCACAATGGTATGAAGGTGTGAGATGGGGAGCGATTTGTGCGGCAACAGCTATGGGCCATGTGCGAGTATATCTGAAGATGCTGAGATCTGTTCCCACGCCCTCATGCCTGTCACTTTCTGTATCTCCCTCCCCACTGCCCTTCCTAATTTCCAGACCTTTAATGAGGCTCGGTACAGAGTGCAGAGCAATGAGCAAATGTCAACACCTTGAAAAACAAAAAATCCCTAAATGTTGGGACCAGGACACCCCAGCAACTGCTGAGTAAGAGATGGGAATTAGTTCACTTATAGGAACCAAGCTGTAGCTCCCTTTTGAGGCCCATACTTGGGCTACATAGGTAGCTCCTATTTTTATTTGTTGATCCATCCATTTATTCAGTGTTTATTATGCATCTACCAATGGCAATGATTTACAGGGGATTCAAAGTTAAAGTCCAAACACTCGGTTTACAAATTTGACACGTTCATTAAAACTTCAATATTACAAAAGAACATAAGTCTGATATAAAGTAGATGCTCAATAAATGTTTTTCAAGGCATGTACAAGAATGTTTATTACATTGTCATTTATGTGAGTAAAAACTAAACAACTAAATCTTCTATCTCAGATGAGAGGAAGTGAAAGAAGTAATGTGGGAAAGTTAGAGAAAGTTTCATGGAAACAATGCAGGAGAAAATGCCTGAGACATAGTAGAGGGTCAGTTAAGTGTTGCCCATATAAACTGAGTTTCTCCCAGGTTGTCTAGTAAAATATCACCTCCAAAGCAAAGATCCCCAGGAATATCCACCTGCACACATGCAAATATGTACATGCACATGTTCATGTGTGTGATTTAACAAATAAACTAACCTTTGAAGACTGGCATGGTCATGAAGGGGAAATTGTCCTCTTCATGCTAGGATAAAAAAATGCCCTAAGCAGTACATTCCTATATCTGGTTCTCAAAAGGGAAAGATCATCTCTCCTCCATCCCCATACCATGACCAGATTTCCCCGGGGATGTTTCTTCTGCCTCGTTACTGCCCCAACTCCTCACCCTCCACTACCCCAGAGGACAAAGCCTTAGTCTACTCTCTTCAACCTCTGTACTCAGGGGATCCACAATAATAAAGAACTTTAACCTTCTGAAAGATTTTCAACAGGTATCTACTTGCTTTATTCTCACCTCAATACTGGGAAGTACCAAACGGGGGATTTTTGTGCCCATTTCATAGATGGAGAAACTAAGGCTTTGGCTGAGAAGTTGCATGTCCATCTATTAACATGGTACCCAGAATTCCAGAATTCCAAGGGACAACCATTACCAGGAAGGGTATGGCATCTCTTAGCTTGAGCTTTAGGATTTGAAGGTTGTAATGAATAGTTGATAACTCGGGGCTACCCTACATCAATTAACCCTTTCTAATATCGTTCCAAATCCCTCTCAGAAAATAACTGCTCCCCCATTGTATGGAGCCTTGGTGGAACAGTAAATCCAGAGGCTGAATCACCACTAAGAAAGAAAGGGGCTTGATCCTTTCTCTTCTAGACCTGGTATGTTAGATAACTAGACTGAAATCCTTACCAGGCCTTTGGAACAAGGAAAGGAAGATGGCTAAAGGACATTCATCAGTTTGGCAGTTGCTGATCTTACAGGACCTGCTACAAGATGGTTGCCATGGTTCTCAGAGATGCCCAGAAATGTCAGACAACTTTCCATTTCTAAGCCCGGCCCTTCCACATCCAACTAATTCTATGGTCCTTCAACATCCTTCCAGTGGCTACCCAGCCAGTACTGTTATTAAGCTGGTTTCTGTTGCTTCAAACCAGTGAACTCTTAACTGATAAAAAGGATGACACAGACTAGGCATTTGGTAATTATGTGCCGAATGAATACACTTATTTCAGCACATTTCTCTTGCTTTCTGGTACCAGCTGCAAGGGGCCTTCTTTGGGTCCCTCTTTCCACAGGGCCTTGTCACATGCTATCATTGCTAGATGATCCTCCCCACCCCCCAATTAGTAATTCTTAACCTTCATACAACAGTCATTCACTTGGGGAAGGTCCACACGCCCACAATCACTCCAAGCTCAGGTCCTGTTACAGTCTCTCAAAGACCACTGGTGTTTTCCTTCCAATCATCTGTCTCAGTAGATAAAACACTTGCATCTTTAATTAATGTCTGAATCTATCTAGACTATAATCTCCATGAGGGCAGGGACCATTTCTCCTTTTTTTAATGTTGCATCTTCACACCTAGCCCAGTGCTTTGAAGGCAGCAAGTATCCAATAAATATGTTTCATTAATAAATGAAGGCATATGCCCCTAGATAGGAGTGAGAAGGAGATGCTGACCCAAATAACCACCCAATAAACGCCTGTTGTCGAAATTGAAGTTGACAATTCAATCCCATGTACAGGGTTAGTTTTTTGAGATTTGTTGATGGGCACTAAGAGAGCCTCAGGGCTGGGGTGGGGATCAAAGTGGTTATAAGAAACCTGGAAAGAGAGTGGCTCAGTGGGGAGGCAGAGGTAGTCAAGAGCCAACTTCTTCCTCTGCTCTTGGCTGTGGGCCGGTCCAAAACCCAGGAGTCCTGGCGCCCAGCATGCTGCCTGCTCTCTCGGGCAGTGGGAAACCTGCTCTGAATATTAAACTTATGCCCCCTACTCCCAGAAAGAAAGGAGACCCAACAGTGAAACAGCTCTTTTAATCTCCTTTGTTAGGGTCCACCTTGGTAAATCGTCCTTGCAGACTCAATGGGCCTCCAAATGGAAAACAGCCTCATAGCCTAGCCAACTGCCTCAATCTTAGGGTCATGAGCCCCTGCACAGGACTTCAAGGCCCAGGGCCCAGGGTGTGGGAACTAGCCTGGCTCCCTGCAAGCCTCCCCCCACAGGAGGGTGACTCATCTCTTCATGGACCTTGGCCACTCTGGTTGGCAGCGGAGGCAGCTGATGAAGTCACATGCTCCTGAAAACCAATCTCCCAACCAACGAAAGAAAGAGGAGGCAGGCCAAGGGAGCAGAGTGGGGGCAAAAAGGGAACCATGGTTCTGGATTTTTTTTAATTTTTGAAAGAAAGAAAAGTAGTGAACTCAAGTTAGCTGCTAGTAATTTATAATGATGAGGCTGTTTTCACTCTGGTACCTCATAAATAACTTTTGATTTAAAGTTTCCAAGGACTGACTGAGTAGTTCAAAGGACCACACCAGGGAGGAAATGAGCTTCTCCCTCCATGCCCCCCACCTCAGGTGAGGCCTGAGATCACCAGCTGGAGGGGCTCATCAGGGGTGTGGCCCAACCGACTCACTGGCAACTGAGTGACTTACTGACTGACTAAAGAGCTAATTGGCCAACAAACTAATGGAGAGACTGACTGACAGCCTGACAGTCTGGTGAAATAATCAAGTGATGGATGAGCCAATGCAGTGGTTGATACACCAACTCTCCGGAAACCAGTAAACGGACTGACTGCCCAATTGATAGACAGATGAACTAATGACCAGCCAACAGACCAACCGACTGGCTGATGGATCATTTTGTCAATGAGACAGTGGATTGTAAGGTGAACCAGCTGGCCAACTGATCAACAGTCTGATGGGCCAATTTACCCAAATAGGTTGACAGAATAATGTGGAAAGGACAGAGTCATCCACTGGGTGGACCAGCTAAGCAGCTACAAACCTCCACAATTGTCAGAGAGAACTCAGATTAATGAAATACACACAATGCCTATACACACATGAGGAACGCCCCAAAGGAAGATCAGATGCAATGAGGAAGGGGAAGGAGATACGAAAAAGAAAGACAAAAAAAAAAATGCCTAATACATGGTAAGGAAAGAAGGGGACCTCAGTGACAAGAATGGAGATGACCCAATATTGCTGTGTCCAGAGTTGTAAAAGGAGATTGGGAAAGTCCAACCCAATGTCAAGATGTGTCTATTGCTACTTTGAGGTCAACCTCCTTGTAGTAGTTGAATCAAATTAGCAGATGAGCAAGTGAGTTCAGCAATGGGCTCTCTTTAGCGTCCTTCTGACTCTCCTCCAACATACCCATCATGAACACAACAGTCTCATTCATCCTGCTACGGTAATAGATTTGGGGTCATAAAATGCAGCCATGGTGGTGTTCGGGTTGTAGGATTATAGCTGATTATTTTTCCTTTCATTTTCTAATTATATCCCGTAGTGTGGTTATATTATATTGCAATGGAAAAATTCACATTTATAATTTTAGAAGGAAAACTAAAACCAAATTTGAGGTCATTGTTGGTCCCTTCTTCTCCGTTGCCCCATACCCTATAAATATTTCTTGATTTATGGACCCAAGGAGTCTGCAAGACTTGTCTCTCCTTAATTTAATTATTAAATACCTACTAATCCTTTGTCTATTTTTCCTAGATTACTAAAACAGCTTTCATTCTGGTTTCCATGCCACCAGCCTCTCCCTGTTCAAATCTGTCCTTCTTACAGATGCTAAAAGAATTTCCATCATATTCCTCCTTACGAATTCCTAGGAACTGCCTGGTACCAGTGTGATTATAAATTTAAATTTTTTAACCAAGAATCAGTGGACTTTGAATAACCAGTTCCCCTCCTTGCATACAACAACCCATATCCACACAAACATGCATACACGCGTGTGTACACACACATGCACAGGGACCCTACCAGCCCCAACCCCCAATTCTAACTTCTCTCCTCTCCTCAGGGCCTCTCTGAAATCTTGATACATCTCATACATTTTTCTCAATCAGTGTGTTTGAAGATAGAACTCTGACGCCCAATTTGTGGCCATCACTCTAATGAATCCATCCATGCATCCATCAAGTACTAATACCCAATGCTTGCCCTCTACTGTTGATATTGCAGCATCTGAGAGGAGGGAAGGGGAAAAGCTGCTGATATTCATTGAACTCTTACTATACCAAGTACTGAATTCACACAGGTGAGCTTATAGTGTTCTCAGTGAAGTATGGTATGATCTCCATATTACGGATGAGAAAACTGAAACACAGAGAGGTCAAACAAAGTCATTTATCCAAGACCACATTGCTAAGAAGCAACAGAGCTATGATTTGCCAAAATCCGATGCCTTGCTTTACCATCTGTTGGGGAACCCAGAGTGTTTTTCACCTACCCACTCACTCATTCTCATTTATTCATTCATTCGTTTTGCAAACACTTAGTTGGCATCTGCACTACAGGTCTATAGCATGTGCTGGGAATAGGATAGCAAAGAAAACAACATCTTCTTGTCATGAAACAAACCTTCTTGGAGTTTACTGTTTAGTGAAGGAGACAAATCAAACAAAAAAAGGTGTGTATACATATCCCAAATTTCAATGAAGAAGGAACCAAGAGATTGATGAGGGTAAGAAAGAAAATAATAAGGGGAACTTATTTTAATTTCATATCTAAAATATGCATTGCTTTACAGTTTACAAAATCCCTTACAAACTTTCTTTGGAACCAATTCTTGAAGGATAGAATGTTCAAAAAATAAATTCAAGTGGTAAATTATGAGTTCAGACAGCTGGGACTAATCCAATATCTATGAGGCCTTTTTGTGCTTAAGAACCAAATGAATTGGACAAAGGAAAAAGCATAGATTAGGATCTCTCAGATGGGACTGAATGAATGAGGGCTGAAAATGGATAGGGAGGGGAGAGAATGACATCACTAGCACAGGTATTTAGAGCTGACGAGACATACCCATCAAAACGCTTCTTGGAAGATCCTAGTTCTACAGGGAAAAGAAGGCTTGAAATATACAGACCTCCAAAGTAAGAGAGTAAGATGCTGATCAGAAACGATCTCCTGACAGAGCTAATCCTGAAGCTGCCTGGGAGTCAAAAGACATTGAAGCCAGGGCTAGAGGATCAAATGAAGATGGTGACATTAAACGTATTTTCACTAAGAACTGGCTCAAATCAACTGGATATGATCCAATTAAACTTTTTCCCAAGCTTTAAAAAAATTCTATTAGGTATCTGTTGACAGTGGACAAACTTTGGCAGAAAAGGAGACCTCCAGTTCGGTTGGAATGGACTGAAGTCCAAAATCACAGTGAAGGACCAACACATCAGATCAACAAAATGAACCCACTAGGTCTGAAAGATCAATTGGTTCTAGATGTAAAGAGCTAGGCAAGACTTTTTTCAAAGAGCACTGAGACTTTTGAGAGTTCATTTAACAGAAAAGGGGAATGGAGCTGAGCTCATATGGTACAAGGACAACCCATCTGCAATGGAGCTTTTTCACCTCTGCTGCAAACCTCAGGATCTAGATTTTCAGTATGAATATGCAGAGCAGATTTTATATAAAATCAATGGCAGTAAACATTATTCCTACTATCGCTACTACTAATTCAGTGATTGCTGGGTTGATAGTATTGGAAGTATTGAAGATTCTATCAGAAAAAATAGATCAGTGCAGAACAATTTTTTAAATAAACAACCAAACACAAGAAAGGAGCTCCTTGTGCATTGTATACTGGATCTCCCAACCTCATGGTTATATCTGTCCCAGCAAGTCAGAGTTAACTGTATGGCTGAATGTCCATAAAGAGACTGTGATCACATTACAAGATAAGATAGTGAAAGTGAAATTTGCTATGGTGGCAGCAGATGTCCAAATCAAAGATGGGAAAGGAACAATCCTATCATCTGCAGAAGAGAGACAGAAACTAACCATCATAAGGTGTTGTCAGAATTTGTAATTAAAAATGGCAGCTGGTTTCAAGCAAATGACTTTCTTCAGAACTATACACTGTTATGCATAGTGTAGACCTAGAAGAGAGGATGTTGAATTTGAATTTGTTGGTGATGCCGAGAAAAAGTGGGGTCCAAACAAGCAGAAGATGCTGCCGAAAGTCTAACCGATGGCAGTGATGACAGAGCCTGGTCTTCCACATCCAAGAACAAGATGACGTGCTCATTGGTGATTCAGATGGAGAAGGCCCTGCAAATAATGCTGACATCAGCAAATAAAAGAAATAACAAGAGGAAATTAGATGAGAAAGAGAATGTTAGTGCAAAGAGGTCATGTAGAGAACAGCCAGAACTTTATAATGTTATACATCCAATTGGACAGAAATTCCTCTGAACAGAACCTTCTGATTGCATTAGGTGATCTGGGCAGAACCAGATTGTTTATATCCTTTATTCCAAAGGGAAAAACAAGTACACTTATGACTTGACAACGATTCTGATCCCTTTAAAAGCACTCATTTTGCTAGAACTATTGGAAATATTGCAGTATGCTGTATTCAAAGTGGGAATATAATTTTAAAACCTTTTGAATCATTTTTTAAAGTGGCGATATATCCTAAATATTGTATGGGATATACTTACGCTAAAAAATTGCTTATCTGAAATTCAAATTTAATTGGGGGCCTAATATTTTATTTGGGACTCCAACTGTGAAAGAGTCTGTGAATAAAGCCTGGAGCCAAGGTGGGCAGCTTAAAGAAAGCACAGACAAAAGTTGTGCATAAGCAGGAAAGAAGTGTGTAGCTGGTCTGGGACTGTGGGTGGAAAAATGTGTCACCCAGACCTTGCCAGGAGTAGATATAGGACTCAAATTTATACTACCTGGGAAATAAGAAATCTCAAGCTGAAAAATTACTATAAAAACTGGACCAGGTTTGAACCCTCAGAATTTCACCAGAAACAAATTTCTGTTTTGGAGCATTTTTATAGTTTGAGCACATAGTTATCCCATAGGAATAACCAGCCCTACTGAACATGAACTATTAATAAAAAATTACAAACTATGTGAGGAAATGAATCACTCTGATGGGGAAACCAAAGATAAAATAAACAGAAATGTTGGCAACCAAAAAAAAAAAAAAACCCTTTGAATCAAGTGTGTGCATAAACGGTCATGAGATAAAACAACACCTGCATATTGCCTTGTAATGTAGATACCCTTAGGCATCATTTAATAGTTTAAAATATTGTAGTTCAGTAAAACTGATACCTGAGTGTTAAATAGTACAGCTTTATAAGAATTATTTTAAGCCTGGATATAACCATTTTCATATCCTTAATTGACTCAAACAGATTCAAAAAAGCATCAAGGGCTACACATTGAAATTCAGTTTTTAAACGTTAACTGGCACTATGCATACTACCGTAAAACAATGTTAATTTACATTTTCAACTTGTACTGCCTGGTGTGTCTGTGTAAGAAACCAATTTTGTATATTGTTACAGTTTCAGGTTATTTATATTTGATACTTTGTAAAACTCAAATACAATTATACCATATTTATGAACTAAATGAATGGTATCTACACAAACAAACAATACACACCCACACACACCTCTTGGAAATTTTGGAAAGACAAAGAAAAATTAGCCCCTACTTGTATCAAGACTTGTACCACTTGGCACAAAGAACATGAGAGCCACAAATAGCCCTGCATGGGCCCAGAAGCTTGCCCTGGCCAGAGTTGTGAGTCTGGGTCCACCTTAGCCCCCATCCATCCTCAAAGGCTAGTTCAAGATCCGCTGCAAAGAGCAAACAGCCCTAGGTCCCCACCCTGACTCTGCCTCTGCCAAGCTGGGTGGCCTCAGACAAGGTCCTCAGGTTCTCTGGGTTTCAGTTCTCTCTTCTGCAAAGTGAGAAAAAACATGACCACTTTTCAGAATTGTCATGAAGTAAGGGCTGCACCTGCTCAGCATCCTTTCCCCATTCTGCTTTATACTTGGGGAGCCTCCCCTCCCCCACCTCCAGGCCAAACTGATGAAGGTGGGGCTGATAGATACAGGCTTCACGGACGGACACACAGTCAGGTTTGGCACATGATCCATGTCCAGCTCACGAGAGTCGCTCCAAGACCTCTCATACGAACCCTTGGGAATGAGGAGCTCACTTTGCCAAGGTGCTAAAGCTACTGAAAGGTAGTCCTGGAGTTGGATGGCTCTCCTGCCATCACAAGGGCAGAGCCAGCCTGAAGGTCAAGTCACACTGGAAGGCAGTATATTCAAGAAATGGATGGAGATTGGCTGAGCATCTGGATTCAGCCATATCTGAGGCTGTATCTATTCTTGTCAGAAAGTTCCTTCCTTAGTTGAAGACAGCTTGAGTTAGGTTTCTGTCCTTGCAATCTATAGGGATGACAAACTTCCCCTCATAAGAAGAAATTTCCATGGGCTGAGGTGCTTGTTAGTGTGCTAGGCTGTTTGTATTTTCCAAGAATCTTGTCTGTAATGAGTTCAAAGAGCCTGGGGAGGAGACTTAGGGACGTAGGAATCTCCTTGAAACTCTGCCCAGGGAGGGCAAGAATATGAAGGGAAAAAAAGGGCTCCAAATATCTAAGACATGCTGGATTACAATAATTTCTATCACTTATTGAGAACCTATTATTAAAACATTATTTAGTCAACATGTATTTACTAAGGCCTACTATGTGCCAGGTACTTGCTTGGGAACGTCCATCCTAATGGAAGAGCCAGCCTAATCCCTGCCAGGGCTGGAAGGACTCGTCCCATTCTATGGAAGAGGAAAATCCCAACTCAGAGAAGAGGAGACAGTTGCCCAAAGTCACACCACTAGACAAGGGTGGATTCAAAATTCTAACTTGGGTCGGTCTGACTTCAAAGCCCATGCCCTTGTCAGCGCTCCAGGCCACCCTCTTTGTAAACGCCATTCTCTGGAAACATCGCCTGCTTTGCATCTTTGCCTGAGATGGGAAGGCGGGGAAGCAGGGGCCTCCCATACCGGACCTCTGGCTCAGGAGTTTAGACCTACAGCATCTCTACACTTGGCCATGTTTACGCTGCTGCTCAGACAGGCCTGAGTGTGTCTGCCCAAATGGACTGTGAGTTGCATGGCAGAAGATGGAGGTTTTGTGTAAGGATCCCGACAGCTGGAGGAACTGGCGGGGGGCTGAATATGACCAGCTGCCCAACCTGTGACTTATCAGTTGACCCAAGGTCCAGAATCCAAAATGCCAAACCGTCTTTCCCACCCTATCCTCATTTGGGGAAGACATTAAAGGCAACATCATGGATTCAGAGGGCCCTGGGTTTGATTGCTGGAGTATTGCTTGAGTGAATCACAACTCCTCTGTGCCTCATTTTCCCTAGCAGCGAAATGGGAATAACAAGATCCGCCTCGTGGCGTTGCTTCAGGAACCAAGCGAGATAAAAGATGGCCCTGTCCCCCAAACCATATTAGCACATAGTAGGTCCTTGGCAAGCCCCAGTCATTTTCCTCTCCCACACTAGTCCTTTCTTTGGCAACTGCCAGGTTCACCATGGCAGCCCCTCCACCCACCAGCCCAGCACACCACCCCAATCCTGCCCTAACAACTTTCACAGCCCCTCCCTGGTGGCAGTAGCTGAGTGGCCTGAGACTCCCAGGGCCCCCAGGCTCTTTAATCAGCCTCTAGGAGTGCTACAAGTGATTCAGCCTTCTCGGCCAGGCACAGCAACAAACAGGCCTGCAGGGAATCACTTCAGCAGAAAGATATTGGCATGTCTCTATAGCAACTCAGGGAAAATATTTCACGCAAAAGTCCATCTGCTCTAACATAAAGGGAATCCCAGCCAATGGCTGAGTTATAGATTAATCCTAATTTGCAAGCTTTATTTTACCAAACCACAAACATACATATATATATATATATATACACACTCACACATATATAGGTATAGATATATATACATACATCATATATATTCTTGCACAAATGCATACATACAGTCATGAGACAATAGCAATGCAGTTGCAACTGGATTTCTCATCTTGTGGTGCTGGCTAATAATCAGGAGGCAGAACGTTCATCTGGGAGCTGGACGATGTGACCCAAGCAAGTGAGCATCAGTGACCTCCAAGACAACCAAAAACTCTGTGTTACCCAGAGCCCTCGTGTAAGCCTGACTTAAAATCTTTTTCTTAGCTTGCTTGGTTTCTCCTAAGGCAAAAAAAAAAAAAAAAGTAATAAAAAAATGTGTTCTCGTTGTCCTTGTAAAAAGAGACATTCGTATTGATTCATCAGTAGAAAATGCTTTGTAGACGCTATCAAAGTGGAAAAAAACAACGTGATAATTCGCGTTGTGATGCTTTTAATTTTATGTGTTGTCAACACTTCAAAGTAGGCCGGAGCTCTGCTTGGGAGATCTGGGACTTTTCTTGCTGCACGTTGTAGCCACGCCGCAACTGTCTGCAGCTCTAGAGCCTCTTGCACAATGTCCACTCTGGCTTGGGAGATACTCTTCTCCTTGTTTTCATTCCCTGCTCTCTTTCTGCTCTGCAAAGATCATGTGGCCTGGGCACAAAACACACTGGTCATGAGTGGAAGGGGATGAATATGAGCGTGAGCAAGACACATCAGCGTCTTCTTCCTCTTAGAGGAAACAGTTGGCTTGCCAGCCGAGAACCTCACAGTGTGTCTCAGGAGAAAGCACAGGAGGTTTTTAGGATCATCTGATCTCAAAGAATGACCACAATGGCTACGTCACTCAAGTCAAGCCAATGCTAAGGGCTTTGCGTTGTCTCCTTTGTCCCTGCCCTCAACCCTTGAGGAAGACGGCATTTTTTATTCACATTTTATAAATTACAAAACAGGGGCTCAGAGAGATAGAGTGAGTTATTCAAGGTCACACAGCTGAAAAGCAGTGTAACCAGAATTCAAGCCCCACTTTGTCACACTGCTGCCTGGGCTTCTTTCCACCTACCTACAAAGATATAGAAGGGGGTACTCCTGGGAAGAGAGTTCTAGCAGTTGATCTCAATAAGCTCAAGTCATGTCAGATGCCATTTATTAAGCCATTTATGCACTTATACAAGTTCATTCTCTTGTTTCAATCTCACAACAATCCAAGGTAGCCCTTTCTACAGATGGGAACGTGGAGATTCCAAGAGCTCAAGACCCTCTCCCAGGATGACACGGGTGGCAAAAAAATGCTGGAGCTGGATTTGGCAACCAGGCATGCCAGACTTCAAAGCTTGTGCTCCACTTAGCCACCTCATGACTGCTTGCTCTGTCCGTCTGTCCTTCAGGCTTGATTGTAAGCTCTCGCAGGCCAAGGGAGGCCCAGCGCCCACAGCTGCACCTTCCACAGAGCTGAGCATAGATTTGGCCTCATTTCTCAGAGCGTGTGGGTTTGATGAAACGCAGGAGGGGTAGGGCCCAGGCAAAAAGGTCAGCAAGGGGAAGAGGGCAGGAACACCCTGTTACCAGATCTGGAGAAGAAATGGAAAGTGAAATACTTGGAAAGTGACTTCGGCCTGCTTGGAGGAAAGTGTGTCGGGATGTTTCCGAAAGGCCTGGATGAGCAAGTCTTTCCCCCCCACCCACCCCCAGACCTCACTGGAGGGGCAGGGGTGTGTACAGAAATCATGGTGGCAGTTGCTTCTGGCCTGAGCTGCCAGAGTTCAGGTCACTTCCAGCGATGGTCCCTGAAGAGCCAGGAGATGCTCTCCAAGAACCCCTGCCCAGGGAGGAAGGCCCCCGCTGTGTGCTGACCCTCCCCTCCCCTCCCTGGAAGGGCAAGAACATCAGCTGCAGGCTCTCAGGTCCCCACCATCCAAATCTTTCCCCAGGGGCTCCGAACGGCCCTCCTTGCCAGGGTGACTAGATTTGAAGCCCGCATCCAAGACCTTCCATCAGACCTGTTGAGTTGGGACCTTGGAATGGGGAGCCTGCAGCTGCAGACAAGGCCACCATCTGTCCACTAAGTACATTTGCAAGGACAACCCCACACTGGCCTCCACTCCAGGACCATCAGCATCACTAGGGATACGCGGGCCAGGAAATGACCAACAGAGCGGGCCTCTGGTCTAGCCAACTTTTCTCTCCTTTCTTTCTTTCTTGCTTTCTTTCCTCCCGCAGCATTCAAAATGAGATAACACCTTTCAGAGGCCAGCCTGGAACCACCTTCCTTGTGGCTGGGCCTTGTGAAACTGGGCTTTTCCTAGTGGCCCTGAGGCACGTGAGGAGAAGGTGCTATATGGGCCACAAAGTCCTGGCACACCCACCGGAGCGCAGAGAGGCCATTTCAGGACCTCTCGGGCTGGCTGGGGATCCTGCTTTGGGGAGGGTGAGCCAAAGGCAGGGCCTCCGCTGACCTCTGCCCTCCCGAAGCCTGGCCAGAAAGGAACAGAGCACTGCAGGAAGCCCTTTGGTTGAGCAAAGCAAAGACTCCCATGCAAACCCTAAAGTGTCCAAGCCAGAGCTTTTGCATGGGGGATTTGGCTCCAGTTAGCAGAGGTTTGGAAGGGCAGTGAGGCCGAACACTCTCTCTTTGCCCACCCCCACAAGCTCCCCCTCACCCACCTTGGCCTTAGCCATCTCCAAATTCTCAGCCAGATTCTGTCACAGAAAGCTGCTTGCATGTGGCAGAAGTACATGTGCCCAAGAGTCAGAGGACAGACCCCTTCATGGGGAGCAGTGGAGTGCAGTGGTCAAGAGCTTGGACCCTGGAGCCACGTATATGTTGCTTTGAATCCCACACCAGCCACGTACTAGCTCTGAGACAATTGATTCCACTTCAGGAATCACAATTTCCCTATCTGTAAATGGGTGCATTAACATCACCCATCTCATGGGGTTTGTATAAGGGTAAAATGAGAAGACATGTGAAGCACTTAGAACTTTGCATTCAGTGCCTGACACAGAAGTGCCCCCAAAGGGATAGCGGGTGTTATTATTATTACCACTTTGGAGGCTGGCTCAAAATGGGCACAAACACACACACACACACACACACAGTGAGTCAGTCAAGGCATATAGCTTTCTATTGTCATAGGATATGAGAGTTGGAATGAATCTTGGAAAGTCTCCGAAGCCAGAGAGGGGGCGTGACCTGGCCATAGTCACCGGCCAATAACGGCAGAGCAGGACTGGAATGCAGTTCTTATTTTTTTAGATTCCCTCTCCTCATTTATCATTTATTCAATAAATATTTATGTTGACCACCACCTCTGCGCCAGACCCTAGCTGGGCCGGGGGACATATGGGGAATGAGATGGAAATGAGCCTCACAGAGCTTGCAACTGGGGCAAGCTGGCTCCCCTCACACATTTCTGTGCTCTCTAAATTCCCATCCCATGTATAGCTGGAATCACGATTACTCTGAATGCTTGGGCTGCTTTATCTTATCCACTTGTCTTCATTTCCCTCTGTGACTGGTGAGTTCCTGGAGGGCAGGCCCCTCCCTCCACTGGACCCTATAGGAGAATTGCACATCACAGCCTGGACCACCCTTAGCTATGGTCTTCCATGTGGGGGGCTTCTCCCCTCATCAGACCAGGGGATTTTTAAGGAAGAGATCTCAGCCATGCCTGGAACTGGACTCAGTAAATAGTAGGTGGATGAATGATGAATGAATGATTGCACAGGGGAAACGGGGTTGGTAGTGCACTCATTCATTTATTCATTCATTATAGATTTATTGTGAATCTGCTCTGGACCAGAGAAGAATGGGACATAGTCTTGTGCAAGGGGGCCCAGTAAGCAGACATGAGCAATGAAAGATATGTATATAGGGGCCCACAGGGGCCAGAGGAGGGTCAGGACAATTCTATTGTGATAAAGGGGAGCAAGCAGGAAAAGCTCCAAACTGAGTGATAACGAGGCATTTTCACAAGGACAGAACAGCTTTCTAGGCAAAAGGACCAACATGGGCAAAGGCCCTGAGGTGTGTTATACTGTGGGAAACATTTAGTTACATTAACAGCCAAACAATAACAGCAAACATTTAAGGAGTGCATTTGTGGATCTTTGTATGTATTACTTCATTCAATTCCCCTATGACCAGTGTATTATTGGCCCCATTTTACAGAAGGAGAAACTGTGGCACAGAGAGGTGAAATATTTGTCCAAGTTCTCATAGCAGAGCTGGTTGGCAGAGAGGAGAGAGGTCTAGAAATGCCAGTCCTGGCTAGGGCATGGAGGCCCTTATATATCAGGTAAAGGCAAGGGAGGCCTTGGAAGAACTTGCTCAGGGGAATGACCTGATTTGCTTTCAATTTTTTTTTTTTGCATGGGCAGGCACCGGGAATCAAACCCAGGTCTCAGGCATGGCAGGCGAGAACTCTGCCACCGAGCCATCGTGGCCCGCCCAACAATCTGCTTTCAATTTTGATAGTTCCTTCTGGCACAGTGAGGAGAATGGACATGAGCGTTCCCACCTGAGAACAGGACAGCAAATGAGGACATAAGCAACAGTCCAGATAAGAAATCCTGACAGCCTGAATTATTACTGTAGCTGTGAGTTTGGAGAGGACATGAATGAGAGCATTCAAGGAAACATTTTTCACAGTTGCAAAAACACAAATCTCCCACCAATGGAATAGTGAATGAATAAACTATTGTATATACACAGTGGAATATCAGACAGCATTAAAAAATTAATGAACCATAGATAACAACATGCAACAATTTGGATGAATCTTGATGTATCAGTTGGTGATCACTGTGTAACAAACCACCCCAAACTTAATGGCTTAAAACAACAATTACTTATTTAACCCACAATTCAATGGGAAGACAATCTAGGCTATGGTTTCAGCTGGGCTTCTTCATGAGTTTAGGGGCATCAGGGAAGCAGCTAGGAGTCTCTGCTGGCTGCTGTTGGCTGGGATGATGGTGGCAATTAGGCCACGTGTCTCTTGTCATCTAGCAAGCTAGCCCAGCTGGTTCACGTGGCTGTGGAAGGGTTCCAGGAGAATGAGGAACAACTCGAAGCCTCCTAAGGACTAAGCTCAGAAAAAATGCCACTGCTGCCACATTACAATAGTCAAAACAAAGACATTAGGACAGCCCAAACTAAGTGACAGGGAAACAAACTCCATCTCTTGATGGAAGGATCTTCAAAATTGCATTGCAGTGGAGTATGGATGCAGCAAGGGGAATAATTGCAGCCACATTTGCAAACAATCTCCATGCTTAGCAATGTAATGGTAAGCGAAAAAGAGTTCACTTCCTAGAAAGCTAGAAAGTAATAATCCTTTTATAAAGGAGCTAACATTTAAAATTATACTTTAGGGTTACAGATAGGTGAAGTAATATTTTGTAAAAGTTTTGGAAAAAAATAGAAAGAAAGTAGGAACAGGCAATGAACGTGGGATGTGGGATAACGGCTCCCTCAGATGGCAGAAGGCAAAGGGATGGGATGCGGAAATCACAAGTCTGAATGCAGGTTGGTGTCATCATCCTAGCTTCTGTTTTCATTATTAAAAGTGACAAAATTTTTAAGGGGACCATATGAAAATTAAGTTATGATTAACCTAATTTTGCATACTGTAGGTCCAGAAAGAAGAGGGGTAGTTTTGAAAGGAGTATCCACACAAAGGGTCCGATGGCCAGGACATGGGACCCTCTCGCGTGTGGGAAGGGAGAAAGAAGAGGAACAACGATCATTTCCGGAACACTGGCTTGGGTGACTGGGTGATGATGGTGCCATCTCTAAACTAGAGAACTCTACAGGGAGAAGACAGTTTGGAGAGAACAACTGATTGTGTTTTGGGAATGTTTGCGTTTGACATGCTGTTAGAAATTCACAGGGCAAGGCCGAGCAGGCTGCTGGCTTTCTGTAACTTTGGCAATTGGTTAGGGTGGAAGAAGCAGGAGGCTCAGCAGATCTAAAATGGAGACTATCCCACAAAACCCTGTGTTACATCAGAATGGAAGGCTTCCCTTGGTGGGGCCTTCGCCTCACCCACCCCTTTCCTGACAGCTCCTCAGGGCACGTCCTCAAGTCAGGTTTCCCTCCGAGGTGGCCAGGCCTCCACCCTGAAATCCTGGGCCAAGCAAGTAAGTTTGGGGTTGGGGCTGAGGGGGGCCCCAACAGCAGTCTCCTCCCCCAGCAGGGCCAATGGTACCCCAGAGGGGGCTGGATGTTTGTGCAGATGACATGTTTATGGCCCAACCTCTCCTTACTCATGCTTTTGGCTTCCCCTCTCTGATTTTGGTTGGGTGGATCCCAGTTCTGCTGTTGGATTTGGGAGCCTTGGGGCTGGGACTGAACAGAGATTTCTTTAACAGTTCCAACAAGGATGGTTCCAGCCCCTTCCCCAATTCCCCTTAGGTCTCATCTTTTCCCACACCCAACTTTCTTACAAAATGCTAGCATCTCTGAGCTGGAAAAGACCTCTGGCATCATCTCTTTTGATGCCTTCATTGTACAGATTAAGAAACTGAGGTCTAGAGAGAGGAAGGGACTTGCCCAAGGTCACCCAAGCAGCTAGAGACCAAGGATGCAGGCGTCTTGACTTCCAGCTCAGGTTCTGAAACCATTCTCCAGACACCAACGTCTTTGGTTGCTGTTTTGTTTGGGCAAAGACAGTTCAGCTTTTTCAAGCCTGCAGCAGTAACTCTCTCCCCTCCCAGGGAGGCAGCAGACAGTGACGGACTCTCTGCTTTTACAGTTTAATTCCATAGGAAATTGGAAATTGCCTGTCAGAGGTTTCCGGGTGGCCGGGCTGCTGCTGCCCCACACAGTCCCAGGCTGCCCCACCCTGACCTGGCCACCAGAGAGCTCGCTGCTCCCCACTCCTTGGCTTGGGGGCCCTTTTCGGAAGCTCTTCTGAGGTCTCTTGTGGATTCTCTCCCTGCTCTTCCTCCCAGGGCAGGATGATAGAACTCAGTACAGAGCAGCCAGGCCTGGCTGGTGCCCTAAACCCTGACATTTAGCCACGCTCTTTTCCATCCCGGGTTCTCAGGAGTCTCTGGCTCACAACTCCAGCCTGGATCCAGCATCACCTCCTGCTCTGAAGTCACAGGGAAATTGGAGGAAAGGGCTCCAAGCCTTTCTCTGGAGACCTGGGGTAACCAGGGTATCCTGAGGGCCCCTACATTGCCCTGTCAGAACTCCCCTGCTTCCCATGGTTTCTGAGACTGCAATGGGTCCCTCTCATCTCTTGTTTCTCCCTTCTCTGCACTCTCACTGCCCTTGCGATCTCACGCCTACATCTCCAGCATGTCTCAAGATGCAACTTAGAAGCTCCAGGAGGTCAGTGTTTTGTAGCAGTTAGAGTCACAAGTCTCTTGCATCATGTTGCCTCAGTTGAACCCCAGAGTCACCACTTTGGAGCTGTGTGATCTTGACAAGTTGCTTCGCCTCTCTGTTTTCTCATCTGTAACATGGGGATGATAATAATAGTACCAAACACATGGGGTTGTTATGAGAATTACAGGGTATCATGCATGTAAAGCACTCAATAAATGTTAGCTGCTATCAGTATTCTACTTGAGCACCCCCTCATCCTGCTCCTCAGGGTCAATCCCAGAGCTAAGCTATGGGAGACAATGAACACTAGCGAAATGACTCCTTAAACAACTGGCAGGAAATTCCAAAGCTTCCTTGGTCTTATTCAAATCAATTAATATTTATTGAAGGATGACTATGTGCTGACACTATACTTGTGTTAGAGACACAATGGTGACACAGCCCCTTCTTCACTGCACCTTCATTCTAGTGAGGGAGATAGACAAGTGATGGAGCAATCATAGCACAGTGAGCCTGTTATTCCTGATGGAAGGGAGCTCCGGGGTCTGTGGGCCTAGAGGAGGCACACCTAACCCAGGCTCAGGAGTCAGGTAGGCGGAGGCGACTCTGCAGCCTTGACCCGATGGATGCGCAAGGGTGAGGGTGTGTGTGTAGTAGGATTGGGAGGAGTAGACAAAAGGTTACAGCATGAATGATTCCCTGAAAGAGCAAGACCCAATGAAGGAACCAAAGCACAGCCACTGAAGTGGCTGGAGTGAGGAGTGGGCGAAAGAGAAAAAGGTCAGACCTCAAGGGCCATGTAGATTTGTCCTGATGGCACTGGGGAGCCACTGAAGAATTTAAAGCAAGGGAATATATGTCCACACAGTGTGATGGATCAGGCCTAGAGGCAGAGAGACAGGAAACGAGGCCATTAGAGTGATCAGAAGAGAGAGTTGGTAGACCATGGAAGGAAGTTCAAAGTATTTCAGATGGTATTCAAGACTACTCCCAATCTGGTTTGTGGGAACTTCTCAGTCTTTCTTCTCACTAAAACTGTGTTGTGTGAGAATCAAAGGAGACCATGGGTATGAACATGTCTTGTAAGAATAGAGTGCAGAGTGAGTATAATAAATTGCTGCCTTTGGGATTGTCATGTCATACCCACATGAGCTTCCTGATGGATCCAGAAGCATCACATTCTCTCAAGAAGGAGGATTTATTTCAGTTTGCCCCCAGAGACTCATAATGGTCATTTGATTTGCAATGGGGAACCCAAACTGAATTCCATACCTTGTTTTCCAAATAAATTTCTCTACTGCCTCGCCATAGGGCTTCTAGTTGAAAAAACAAAAACAAAACAAATAGACAAACAAACAAAAACCTAAATGCTCTGGGTGAAGCAGGGAGGATAGAAGAGCAGTTCTTCATTTTCTCTTTGGGGCTAGAAGGGACATGGCAGAAAGGAAATGTTAGAGTCTATTTCTATGTTTAAAGCCTCAACACACTTAAATTCTAACCACAAAGTTGGCCCTTTTCCTATCTACTGGTTCCAGGCTGCCTGGGGCACATCCAACTACCAACAGGGAACTTACTGGAATGAGGCACTCTTAGTTTCACTTAAGTTTCACTGTGGCACCCTTAGGAACTTAAAAAAACAAGGCCATAAAACTGCCCCCTGTGTGTTGAACTATAAGATCTGTGTATAATAGATCAGAGCAGAGATGCAAAGTCACCTAAATAAAACTAGATGGTTCCCAACTAGAGCCTACAAGACTTGGTTCAAAAATTTTACCACATCCAAAGAGAAAATTGACTCTAGTTCCTGGTAATATAGCAGATTAGATAAACAGAGAAACTATCTTAATAACTAAAAATCCTGGATAAATATTAAGATTTCTTTTTCAATAATACATGACTGAGTTGGTGAGAAGGCAAAAGCAAGCCATAGAAGACAGAAACCATGAGAAACCCTAAATCCAGAGGGATCAGAAGCACTGAAGCCAAGCATTGTCCCTCAACTATCTATGGGCTAGATGGGACAGATAATGGCCTAGAGCTTGGATTTTAACTGGCTACACTCTTGCTGACAGAAGGCAAAGCCTGAAGCCTTCACAAGTGGGAAGCCAGAGGCCCTCTGATAGGAGAACCCCCAGCAGAGACAGTGGGTAATCTGACGCACCCTTGGCTTTGAATGGAGTAGCAAAAAGGAAAATGTCTCCCATGAAGGTTTTAACCATAGGGAGACTGTCCTCAAATGGACTTGAGAACTAAGTCACATGACCTACGTTACCTAAAAACCCAAGACAAAAATTTGATTTGTAATGGTCTCATATTGGTAGTGTTCCAGATGACTAATAGAAGCAAATTCCTTGCTGGAATAAACGTTTGAACCAAAGCCTCAAATAATTTCTAAAATAACAAGAGCTCTCAGTCAAAAATTATAAGGCAGAAAAACAGACCACATGAGGAAACAAGACCCCATTAGCAAGAATCAGCAAAAAAGAAACTAAGAATCACACCTGTGGCTTCCTGCTTCCCATTAGGCTATAGAAGGATATGAAATACATTTGGGATATCCCATGGGTATAACCAGAAAAACCTGGAAAAATAAAAGTCGTGTGCTTCTAAGGGACTAGCAACAAGTAGTTAATGCAAGAAAGCCTTGATGAGCTTAATTCTAGAGAAAAAAAAAAAACAGCCCATAACACCTTCTATACCTAGGAGAATGCGCCTGATCTATGTATAGCAGGCCTGTCAGAGATGGAGAGACTTTTAGAGGACAAGGGAAACCAGCTGTGTCCTGGCAGGAGTCTGGAAGAGCTCCAAACACAAGGACAGATCACTACCCCAAATATTTTCATGCCCCACATGCTCCCATCTCTCTGAGAAGGCATCAGTGAAGGAAGAGTTGGAAAGGCACTCTCATGTAATAAGATTCCACAGCTCTAACAGGGTTGAATCCAAAAATGAACCAGAAATAACCGAAACGTCAGCCAACCACTTTCTAGCTCAAATTCTGACAAGAGAAAAAAAAAGCAGGAGCTTCAGATGTTGAAGTTTGGGCCAATCACAGATTAACTCAATCTCACTGAAGCTGCAACCCAGTCTCATCTCAACGTAATTCAAAGAAAAATGTAAGGATCACATTCATACCTTAACCATTAGTAGTCATAAGAAAGGGCTTTCACTCTCAGGAAAATATCGAGAAGAAAACAATGGTATACGTCTACATTTACTGTTCTTTATACATAAAGTCTGGAATACAATGAAAAATTATGACATATGTGAAGAAGCACGGGAAAATTATTATAATCAAGATAAAACAATATAGACAAAATAAAGTTTCAGTGGCTGAGAGATTTCAAACAGAGTCGAGTGATTACCCTGGAGGTTATTCTTAGGCATTATATAGATATCGCTTTTTAGTTTATGGTGTATTAGGGTGGCTGGAGAGAGGGAAGTACCTGAAACTGTTGCGCTGTGCTCCAGTAGCCTTGATTATTGAAGATGATTATATAAAGACATAACTTTTACAATGTGATTGTGGGATCGTGAAAACCTTGTCTATTGATCCATTTATTCAGGATATGGACAGATGAGTTTAAAAAATACACAGATAAAGAATAAATAAACAATAGGGGGGACAAAGGGTAAAATAAATTGGACAGATGGAAATATTAGTGGTCAATGAGAGGGAGGGGTAAGGGATATGGTATGTATGAGGGGGTTTTTTTCCTTTTAATTTATTCTTCTGGAATGATGCAAATGTTCTAAAAAATGATCATGGTGATGACTATGCAACTATGTGATGATATTTTGAGCCACTGATTGCACACCCTGAATGTAATGTATGTGTGTTAAGATTTATTAATAAAAATATTTTTTAAAAAAGAGAGAAAACAAAAAAGCAGACTCAAAAAGGACCCAGTTATTGGAATTCACAGATAAGGACTATTATAAATATATTTAAATTTTAGAGTCAAAGAAGTATATAATAGGTGAAGAATAGAGCATCTAGAAAAACTCTAAAGCAAATTTTAAAAAGTAACAAAATATAAATTCTGGAGCCAAATATGTGAAATCAAAAATTAATTGGATGACTATGTGGTGGTACTGTGAGACAATGATTATATACTTTGGATGGACTGATTATATGATATGTGAATATATATCAATAAAATCTGCAGTTTGAAAATTGATTGGATTAGCTTAAGAGTGGATTGGTCAATGAAGAAAAAAAACGAGTGAACTTAAAGAAAGGTAAGTTGAAGTTATCCAAACTGAAGTAGAGAGAGTAAAAAAGATTGCCTAAAAATAAATAGAACATCAGTAACTGATTAAATAATTGTATTGGTTTGCTAAAGCTGCCAGAATGCAATATAGCAGATATGGAACGGCTTTTATAAAGGGAATTTATTATGTTTATTTATTATGTATATTTATTACTATTATTACAGTTCTAAGGCCAGAAAAATGTCCAAACCAAGGCATCCAGGAAAAAATACCTTGACTTAAGAAAGGCCAATTCCTGTCACATGGGAAGGCACATGGCTGGCATCTGCAGGTCCTTGTTCCGGTTCTGTTGCTTCCAGCTTCTGATGCCAGCAGTTTCCTCTCTAAGCATCTGTGGGCCTTCACTTAACTTCTCTGGGACACAACTCTAGGTTCTGGCTTATTAGTATCTCACAGGAAGGCACATGGTAACATCTACTGGGCTCTGCCCATGGCTAGGCATCTGTTCTCCCTGTCGGCACTCCAAGCATCTTCAAACATCTGTTTCTCTGTCAGCAACGAAGCAAGTGTTCTCAGTGTCTGCATCTGAGGTCCCTCAGAAATGTTTCCTCTTTTACAGGACTCTAGTAAAATAATCAAGACCCACCTTGAATGAGTGGAGTCACATCTCCATATAATCAAAAGGCCACACCCACAATTAGAGTGTCACATCTCCATGGAATTAATCTAACCAAAAGGTCACACCCAGAACTGGTTGTTTCCTATCACCATGGAAACAATCCAATCAAGTCCCACCCTAAACAATAGGTCTAGCCCTACAAGATTGGGTCAGGATTAAAACATGGCTTTTCTAGGGTACATAATAGTTCAAACCAGCATAGTAATATAAAGCAATCTAACATACGTATAATTCAAGACCCAGAAAGAGAGGAAAGAGAATAAGAAAAATTAATTGAAAAATAAATGACCTAAACATTTCTAAATTTGATGAAAATTATCAACCCACAGATCCAAGAAGCTCAACAAGCTAAGTTTAAAAAAAATGAATGAAGTAGGCATATCACAAATTCCTGAAAAACAAAGATAAAGAGAAATCTTAAAAGCATCCAGAGGAAAAGAAACATATTATATTCAAGGGAAGGTAATAGAATAAGAATAATGATTGACTGGTCATCAGAAACAATATAAGTATTAAGGAAATTGAACAACATCTTTAAAGTACTGGGGTGAAAAAACTATCGAATTCTATATCTAGAGAAAAAATTCCTCAAAATGAAAAGCAAAATAATGACACGTTCAGATAAACAAAATGAGAAAATCTGTAGCTCAAAGATGTACTGACAAAAAATTAAGTTGCTAAAGGAAGTCTTCTAGGCTGAAGAGAAATGTTATCAGATGGGAAGTTGGATCTGTAAGAAGGAACAGAAAAGATAAATATGTAGGGTAATATAAAAAACTAGTTAAAACAATGTTTAAAGACAGTTGACAGTTTAAAGTAATAGCAATGTATCATAGGATTTATAACATATAATAAGAAGTATACATATATGAATACAATGGCATAGATGGCAGGAGAGGGTAAATGGAAGTATACTTTTGTAAGGTTTTTATTTCATACACAGAGTTTTTGAATATGATTTTTTTATTAGAGGAGTTGTAGGTTTACATAAAAATCATGCAGAAAATACAGGTTTCCCATATGCATCCCCCACCGCCCTGTATTATTAACACCTTGCATTAGTGTGGCAACTTTGTTACAATTGAAAAAATATTATTATAATTATTCTATTATCTATAGACCATAGTTTACACTAGGGTTCATAGTTTGTGTTGTATAGCCCTATGGTTATATATTTCTTTTTTTCAGTATATCCCAAATATTTTTATTTAAACATGTATTCAGTATAAAAAATTACTAATGATATATTAGTATAACATATTAGTATATTAGTATAATGCTCTTTTTCACATTAGGCCTTTGAAATCTGTTTTATATTTTATGCTTACACATTTCTGAGTTCAGATTAACCACAGTTCAGGTGCTCAGCAGCCAAATGTGGCTGGCGGCTACTACGTTGTACAGCACAGCTCTGAACTGTGTCCTCAACATAGCTGTGGGGCCAAACTTGCGTAATTCTAGCTATTGGCCTTTTGATAACTGTGTTCACCTCACCTAAAACCAGCTTCCTTATCCAAATATGATAACTTCCTTGCAGAAACTCAGGAGACCCTAGGATAAGACCATCCCTAATTTAGTTCTTACCATCTCCTCTGAACCCCTTTTTTTATGCAGTTTTATTGAGATATATTCACAAACCATACCAACCATGGTATCATCACATAGTTGTGCATATACCCGATGATCAACTTTAAAACATTTTCATTACTCCAAAAAGGAAATAAAAATTAAAAAGTAAACCCAAATCCTCCAATACCCCTCATCACCCCCATTACTGACCCATATTATGCTGAAGTACATTTGTTACAGTTGGTGAAGGAGTATTAAAATATTATTGCTAACTCTAGCCCATAGTTTGCAATAGGTATATTTTCCCAAATACCCCTCTATTATTAACTTCTTGTAATAATGTAATACATTTGTTCTAGTACATGGAAGACATTTTAATATTTGTACAGTTAATTATGAACACTGTCAACCACAACATTCAATGTGTTATACATTCCCTATACATAGAGTTTTATATAGTTAATTCAAGATTACTGTGTTAAGAATGTATGCTTCAATCCCTAGACAGTATTCATTTTAAAAATGGAAGAGAGTTAAAAAACCAATATAAGATATTCATATTCAAGAGAATAATATAAATTATTTGGTTAATTTTTAAAGACAGGAAAGGAAAAACAAAGAAGCAAAAGTAGATGGAGTAAACAGAAAACAAATAGCAGAATGTCACATTTAAGCCCAACTACATTAATAATTACATCAAATGTAAATGGGTTAAACATTCTAATTAAAAGACAGATACTGGTCTTCTGTATTTGACCAAGATTGAAATTTACCGTCCTGCTCAAGCAACCAAAAGAAAAGACACAATATATAAAAACTGGTTTCAAGACACTGAACATCAGGCAATAGTGTTGGAAAATGTACAGGGTAAACCCTACAGTTTACCAGTTTACTGCCTTGAAAGAGTTTCCAGGCCACAGCACAGAAAGGAGGAACCCAGACAAAGCCCATTGGGTTCTCTGAATTGAGGAGACAGAGCTGAGAGACCAAGCAAAACAGATAGAGTTTGATGGACAGAGTATTGGAGGTCTTTTGGGGAGCTACACATAAAGAGAATTCCAGAAAGCCACAGAAGATCCTCCTCATGTTTTCCACAGAGTACTGATAAATATATGTTTCTGGGGAAATTACTTGAGGCCAGAGAAAGAACTACTTAAAGATATTAGATGAAGAAGCACACAGAGTTCAAAGAAAACAAGGAATAGTGACTGTTTCATGAGCCAGATTTTTTAAAAAAACAAAACTCATAATTCCAGGGGTACTGGGTAGAGTACTCAGAAGGGTCTTTCCCCAGTGAGGGGATGGGAAAGGGAAGAGTAATAAATCTTAGAAAAAACACCTCTCAGTTCTCGTATTATAAATCATTAAAGCAAGGCATAAAAGCACAAACTATTTCCAAGTATTTAAACTGCATCCAAGAAAAAATTCAAGAATATTTATAGGAATATAAAAATATCCAACAACAAGGTAAAATTCATGAGTCTGGTATCCAATAAAAAACTACTAGGTATTCCAAGAAGCAAGAAAATATGATTCATAATGAAGAGAAAACCCAATCAAAACTGACACAAATGTCAGAATTAACATACAAGCACATTAAATTAGTTACTATAATTGTATTTCAGATGTCCAAAAAGTTAAGTAAAGGCATTAAAGATATAAAAAGGCACAATCAAACTTGCAGGAATGAAAACTACAGCAAATGGGAAAAAATATACTAAGGCATATTAGACATTGCAGAAGGAAACATTAGTGCACTTAAAGACTGCAATAGAAACTATCCACAATAAAACACAGAGAGGAAAATTAATTTGACAACTGTAAAGAGCATCAATGAGCTACAGAATAATTTCAAATGGCATAATATGCATAAAATTAGAGTTCTCAAAGGAGCAATAGGGAACAGAAGAAATATTTGAAGACATAATGGCCATAAACTTCAAGATTTTGATGAAGACTATAAATCCAAAGATCTAAGAAGTTTGACAAACTTCCAGCCTAATAAACACAAAGAAAACCACACCAAGGAATATCATAACCAAATTGCTCAATACTAGTGATAAAGGGAAAATCCTAAGAGCAGCCAGAGAAAAAAAGGCACATTATGTACAAAGGTACAAAGTAAGAATGACATCAGATTTCATTTTGAAAATAATTCAATAAAAAGACAATGAAGGGCGGCTGCCGTGGCTCAGCAGGCAGAGCTCCAACCTACCGTGCTGGAGGTCTGGAGTTCGATCCCTGGTGCTTCCTGCCCATATGTAAATTAAAAAAAAAAAAAGACAATGAAAATGCCTTAAAGTACTCAAAGTGGGGGAAAGAACTGTTAATCTAGAAGTGTATACCCAGCAAATATACCCTTCAAAAACAAAAACAAAATGAAGACTTTTTCAGACATACAAAAGCTGAAAGAATTCATCATCAGCAGAGCTGCACTACAAGAAATGCTGAAGGGAGTCATTCAGGTAGAGTTCTACTGAGATATGTGGAGAGGCAGTACACCTTTTTCTAGGGTGTTTTGTATGTTTGCTAGTATTTCTCTCTCTCTCTCTCTCTCTGTATATATATATATATATATATATATATATATATATATATACACACACACACACACACATATATGTATGTATGTGTATAAAAAGAAAAACAAGAAAGATATGTATATATATATATATATATATGTATGTGTGTGTATGTGTATATATACACATATCTTTCCTTGTTTTCCTTTTTTCTGTCTTTTTTTTTTCATGTTCTTGGTCTGGTCGCTGAGGAATGGGAGTACTAGATTTCCAAAGTTACTACAACATAATACTCACAATGTTCAGTTATCAACAACAACAACAAAAAATACAAAATATACAGGGAGATAGAAAAGTATGGTCCAGTCACAGAAAAAAAAGAACCCAGCAGAAACTATTCCAAAGGAAGCTCAGCCTCTGGAATTATTAATCAAAGAAATCAGACCAACTCTCTTATGTCAGATTAATGAACTAAGGAAATCATGGGCAAGGAGCTAAAGGAAATCAAGAAAATAATATATGAATAAAATGAGAATTTTAATATGAGATAGAAATTATAAAGAAGAAGTGAACA
This sequence comes from Myrmecophaga tridactyla, assembly GCA_004026745.1. Lineage (NCBI taxonomy): Eukaryota > Metazoa > Chordata > Mammalia > Pilosa > Myrmecophagidae > Myrmecophaga > Myrmecophaga tridactyla. The sequence continues at coordinate 6,284 of PVIY010010721.1, read as the reverse complement.
TAAATTCTGGAGCTGAAAAGTATGATAATTAAAATGAAAAATTCAACAGAGGGATTCAAAACCAGATAGGAGTAGGCAGAAAAAAGGATCAGCAACATGAGCATAAGAATATTGAAATTGGACAGTCTAAGAAGCAGAAAGAAAACAGAATGAAGGGGGTGCAAGGGTAGTTCAAGGGGTGGGATGCAAGGGTAGTTCAGTGGTAGAATTCTTGCCTGCCATGTGGAAGACCTGGGTTCAATTCCTGGTCCATGCACTTTCCAAAAATCAAACAAACAAGCAAAACAAATTAAAAACAAACAAACAATTCATCAAGTGGTGCTGCGACAACGGGATACCCCCACATGGAAAAATAATGAAATATGACCCTGCCATACATCATACAAAAAAAAAAAAGAATGATAAACAATGACTAGAGAAACCTGTGGGACACCATCAAGTGCACTAATATATACATCATAGGAGTCACAGGAGAAAAGACAGATAAAGGGACAGAAAAATATTCAAAGAAATAATGGCTTAAAATTTCCCAAATCTGATGAAACATATGAACATACAAATCTAAGAAGTTTAACAAATGCCAAACAGGATGAACCCAAAGAGATCTACACTGAGACACATTATAATAAAACTATTGAATGTCAAGGACAAAGACAGAATCTTGAAAACCAATAAAAAATCAACAGGTCACATACAAGGATCCCTAATAAGAACAACATCCAGTTTCTCATTAGTCACCATGGAGGCCAGGAAGCAGTGAAAGGATATATTTAAAGTGCTGTAAGAAAAAAACTTATCTAAGAATAATATACCCAGAAATTTGTCCTTGAAAAAAATGGGGAGGAATGAAAACATTTTCAGATAAACAATAACTGAAGAAATTCATTAGCACTAGACCCACCTTCCAAGAAATGCTAACAGGAGTCATTCATGTTGAAAGGAAAGGATACTATATTAACTTAAAGTTGTATGAACAAATAAAGATCTCCAGCATAGGTAACTGTCTTAGTTTCCAGGCTACTATGATAAATATCACACATTAGGTTGGTTTGAACAATAAGAATTTGTCTCATGGTTCCAGAGGCTGGAAGGTTTGCTTCCTTCCAGGATCAGTAGAGTTCTGGCTGGCTGGTAATCCTTGGGTTCTTTGGATTTCCACTCACATGAATGTCCTCTTGTTTTTCTTCCAGGTTCCCATTGACTTCTAGCTTCAGTTCTGAATTTCTTATGTTTATTAAGGACTCCAGTAATCAGAGTAAGGACCACCTTCATTCAATTGGACCACATTGTAACTAAAACCACATCCCCAAAAGATGTCATTTGTAATGGGCTCACACCCACAGGAATGTACAATAAGATCAAGCATGTGTGTTCTTCTAGGGTGCATAAGTCAACCTACCATGGTAACTATATGCAAAAATGTAAATGTCAGTATTACTACATTTTCACTTATAATGCTGTTTTTTTTTAACTGCTTTGTCATTTAAAATTAAAATGCATTAAAAACAAGCACAAACCCTTGTTACAGGACACACAATGTATAAATATGTAATTTGTGACCAAAACAACATAAAGGAGAGGGACCAAGGGATTTAGAAACAGAGTATGAGGAGGCTATTGAAGTTTAGTAAGTATAAATATAAACTAAATTATAAAAGATTTAGGATGTTAAATGTATTCCCCATGGTAACCATGAAGAAGATATTTAAAAATTTTTCAAAAGAGGAAATGAGAAGTGATTCAGAATGACCCATGACAAAACACCATTTTAACAAAAAAAGAAAGTAATAGAGGGAAGGAGGGATAATAAAGGTATGACTTACAAAAAACAATTTGCAAAAGACAGAAGTTTAGACTTATCAGTTACTACCTTAAACATAAATGGATTAAACTCTCCAATCAAAAAAGGCAGAGATTGGCAGAATGGATAAAGAAGCATGACCCAACTACATATGCGGTTTATTACAGAACACCTTAGATCCAAAGACACAAACAGGTTGAAAGCGAAAGGATGAAAAAAGATATTCCATGCAAATATAATGAAAAGAGAGCTATGGGTGGGCTATAGTAATGACAGACAAAATAGAGTTTAAATCAAGAGCTGCTATAAGACACTATATATCAATAAGTGGATCGATTCAATATAAAGACATAACAATTGAAATATATGTGTATCTAACAACAGGGCTGCCAAGTAAATGAAGCAAACATGGACAGAAATGAAGGAAGAAATAGACAGTTCTACAATAAGAGCTGGAAATTTCAATATATCACTTTCAATACTGGATAGACATTTATAGAGAAAATCAACAAGTAAATAGAGTACCTGAACAACACTACAGAGGAACTGGATCTGACATTTATATAACACTTCACCCAACCACAGCAAAATACACATACTTTCCAAGTGCACAAGGATCATTGTTCAGGATAGACCACCTAAAACACAAACAACTAAAGAAACAATAAATAAATTCAACTTCATAAAACTTAAAAATTTTTATGTATCAAAGGACATTACCAAGAAAGTGAAAAGACAGCCAACATAATGGGAGAAAATAGAGGTGAACCATACTTTGGAAAAGGGCTCACTACCCAGAATATATAAAGAAATCTTACAATGAAACAACAAAAACACAAATAATCCAATTTAAATATAGGCAAAGGACTTTGAATAGACATTTCTCTAAAGGGAATCTACAAATGGCTAATAATCATATGAAATGATGCTCAACATCATTAGCCACTAGGAAAATAAAAATCAAAACTGCAATGACATACTACTTCATACCTACAAGAATGGCTACTATCTTAAAAAAAAAACAGAATATAATTGTTAGAGAAGATGCAGAGAAATTGGTACTCTAGTGCATTCCAATGTAAAATGATGCAGCCACTGTGGAGAATAATATGGCAATTCCTCAAAAAATTAAACATAGAATTACCATATAACCCAGCAATTCCACTTTTAGGTATATACCCAAAGAAGTTGAAAACAGGGTCTCAAAAAGGTATTTGCATACCAATGTTTAAAGCAGCATTATTCACAATAGTCAAAAGGTGGGAACAATCCAAGTGTCTATAAACAAAAGAATAAATGAACAAAATGTGGTACATTACACGGAAAATGGATTATTATTCTGCCATAAGTAAGAAAAGTTCTGAGACATATTACAACTTGGAGGAAACCTGAAAACTATGCTTAGTAAAATAAGCAAGACACGGAGGACAAATATTGCATGGTGTTACTTATAAGAGATATTGAGAAATAGCAAATTCACAAAGTCAGAGAACAGATTAGAGATTATGAGGGCTGGAAATGTAAGGGCCTGGGCAGGGGCAGGTATGGAGGTGTATGTTTGGAGGATATGGAATGTTTATAAATAAAATTAATAAAATATTTTTTAACACTCTTAGCAAAAAAAGACTAAATGGACACATTCTTAACCTGATAAAGAGTATCTTCAAAAAGTGTCTTCAGCAAACTGTCAATTTAACGTGAAAGCATTCCGCTTTACCAAGAACAAAGCAAGTATGCCCACTATCATCACTTCTGTTCAGCATTATACTGGATGGCCCAATCAGTTCAGTAAGACAAGAGAAAGAAATAAAGGACTTAAGAATTTTAAATAAATAAATAGAAATATCACTCTCCACAGGTGATACAGTTATCTAGGTAGAAAATCCAAATAATTTACAGATAAATTAGAAATGAACAAGATAGCATTAAAAGACTGCTGAATACAAAGTCAATATTCAACAATTATAGCCTTTGAAATAAGATTTGCAAGCCTTTGAAAAAAGTTATAAATCTAATATTGAAAGACAGTAAGGAAGACCTTAGTAAACAGAGAGAATTGCCATTTTCTTGGGGAATTCTCAATATCATAAATACATAACTTCTTTCAAAACTGATCCATAGATTTAATGCAATTCTTTCTTTTTTTTTTTTTTTGTATGCTGTATGCTGGGGGTAACATTTCATTCTTTTCCCATGTGACTATTCCTTTATTGCAGCACCATTTGTTGATTTTTCGGGGGTGGGGAGTGGGGGCGGAGGTGGGAAAGTGCACCAGGCCAGGAATCAAACCCAGGGTCTCCTGCATGACAGGCAAGAATTCTGCCACTGAACTACCCTTATGCCCCCAATTCAATGCAATTCTAATAAAAATCTCAGTACAGTGTGAACTAGGGCTTAGCATGCTGATTCCTATACTTATATAGAAGAGTAAAGAGCCATGAATAGTCAAAATACTCCTGAAGAAGGAAGAAGTGGGAAGAACTTACATTACCAGACACCAAGGTTTATTTTAAAGCTATGACAAGTAAGACAGTGTGCTATAGGTGCAAGAAGAGAAAAACAGACCAGTATAAAAGAAGAGATTCCAGAAACAGACCCATCTTATAAAGTGACTTGGTTTATGCCAGGGTTTGAAAAGGACGGATGCTAGTGCTGGGACTTTTGTCTATCCACATGCAAAAGAATGAAATTGGATTCCTAGTTCATAGACTACACAAAAATAAATTCCAAATGAATTAATGTCTTAAATGCAAACAGCAAAACTCTAATATGTTTAGAAGGCAATATAGGAGAAAACTGTTATGACACCAGAGAAAGAATTTCTTAAACAAGATGCAAAAAGCAAAAATCATACCAAAGAGTAAAAAGACAAGCCACAAATTGAAGAAATGTGCAAGATGTACAACTGACAGAGGATTAATATCCAGACTATATAAAGAACACTAATGAATCAACAAGGAAAAGACAAACTATACATTAGGAAGTGGTTAAAAATCTTAATTTCTTCATAGAAGAATAAACATCAGTGGCCCATAAGATATGAAAGTATGCTCACCCTCATTAAGAATCATTAAAAATTACAACCATTATACACCATCAGGGCCTAATAATACCAAATGTTGGTGAGAATGTAAAGTAATGGAAACTCTCACGTACTGCTGGTAGGTTTTACTGTTCACATGTAAATAATATAATCATACAATACTCAATAGCATTGAAAATTAATGAGCCACAGCTTCTATGGATGAACATGGATGCTTCTCAAAATTGTATGAGAATGAAAGTAGAAAGTCATAGAAAAATATACACAATATCATTCCATTTGTATGAAGTTCATGATCAGTCAAAATTAAACAATATATTATTTAGGAGTATATACATATGTGGTAAAACTACAAAGAAAAGAAAAGAAATAATTGGCACAAACTTCAGGCTAAAAGTTTTCTGGAGTGAGTGAGGAAAAAGAGTTTGACAGGGTGGGGAATGCAATTACAGAAGAAACCATCAGGAAAATTTCTATTTCTTATGCTGTGTGAAAGGAATCTGAATATTCATCTTACTATTATTCTTTATATGAGACATATATATTTCTTCTATATGTCTGATATATTTTATAATATGATTTAAAAATAAAATAATTTAAAAGAAAAAGTGGGTTATTAATATATAAAGAATTCTTATAAAGTAATAAGAAATAGATCAGTGATCTAATGGAAATGATGAGCAAAGGACTTAATGGTTCACAGAAAAGGAAATAAAATGGCTTTTAAACATAAAGATGCTCAACATTATGCAAAATAAAAGAAATGCAAATTTAAAAGAACAATACACAAGTTTTCTCTATTTCTCCACACAAGTGTTCATTATATATGTACATATTGAGTGTGTGTGTGTGTGTGTGTGTGTGTGTGAAAGAAGCAGGCACTTTTACACAAGATTGATGTGAATATATACTGATACATGCCTTAAAAAGACAGTTTAGTAAAAACTACCAAAATTTGAAAACACTTTTAGGAGTTTATTCTGTAAACACTCATGTGTACAAGGAAGTGGGTTAGTTATTTATTCTTGTGCTTCCTCATCTATAAATTGATGACAATAGTACCTGCAATTTACATTCATCTTTAAAGATAAATGACTTAATACAGGAAAGGGCATGAAACAGTGCCAAGCACTTGGTAATTGCCCGACAAATGTGAAGTGCTGTCATCATTATTATCATAATAGTGTTTGTTGCATTATTTGTAAGAATCAAAAAGACCAAAAACACCCTAAATGTTTTTATCGGTTATGGTCTGATTAACTGGATGGAACATTAGGCAGCTATTAAAATGAATAAGGTAGATGTAAATGAAACCATCTCAACAATAAAGCGTTACGTGAGAAAAGCATAGCATGGAAAATGTAAATGGCATGCAAACATTGGTGTAAAACACATGTACACAACCCCCCACTTTTATACACATATGCTTATAAGTGGTAG